>JAVQJL010019884.1:0-39573 GCA_036024295.1 Nannoperca obscura | reverse complement strand
ATGTCTTGACTCTATTTTCTATTCATTTCACAACGTATGGTGGTGAATAAGTGTGACTTTTCATGGAAAACACAAAATTGTTTGGGTGACCCCAAACTTTTGAACGGTAGTGTATATCTGAATAATTAATGATTATCTACAGGTCTATCTACTAGTAAGACAATTATCAATAATGATAATTATTTTTTAAATTAACGAAAGAAATAACATATTGGTTTCAGCAATGCAGTATACTACCTTTAAATGTGCTCAAAATCACATTGTTTGAAATGAAAGTCTAATGAGTAATTTTTGAATCAGAAAAATAAAAGTCCCACTCTTTGGGGATTTTCTTGATTCAATGTGTAAGTTAAGGAAGGAAGGAGAAAGATAAAGACCGTTTCCACTGAACTGTCACATCATACTTGTGGTCAATTGACATACAGCCCCTCTCTATGTTTGCCCTTTCAGTTTTGACTGAGGTGACTGCAACCCTGGTTGTGAGACGTGTAATGAATGAATATATGGTTGTGTGTGTACAACTCCCAGGTGAAAACCCCAGGGAAGGCAGTTGGTCTGTTACCACAATGACACACAGTACAACCAACTGCACCCTAGCAGCTGATTCAGAACGCAACAGACAAACTTTGACACTCATTAGAGTAGTTCTCTTATGGCTGTGTGACTGCTTGTTTAATGTTTCTCTCACTGTACGGTGCTAAACTACCTGAGAGGAGCGGTTTGAAAAAAAAAAAAGAGTTTTGTCCTTGCTTGATCTCGCAGACACTAGTTCAGAAATATCCCAGCAATTTCTTGACCGTACGTTCAGGACTCCTCTTATGGGCGCTTCATCAGATGGAGTAGAGGTGGGTTTGTACAAATGTACAAAAAAATTGTTTAGTTTCTATGTATCTGGTACTCCCTCTATAATTTTGAAAACAAAACAATTTTGTAGCTTTCTAGTTGCTGGTCCTGAGAATATTTGGGATCTAAAAATGGGAGTATGAGCCAGAAAGGGTTGAGAAGAGGATGAGATGGTTTAATGACAAGTTAAAGCAAATTATCTGAGCTTGTTGGGGCCTGTACACAGCCTCCAGGGCAAAAAAAGACCTTGTTTGGTATTAAATGAGATAAGTCTTGCAACATATTTTGATCTTAATCCACAAAAACAAAGAAAATAGCAGTAGAAGTTTTGCAGTACTTGTATATTAAGTCTTAAGGCTGTTTCACACCACTGCACGGCAGCCGCCCTGACAACCTCCCACCTGCAAGTGTGTTTCTTGCCGCTACGGCCCAAGGCTGCGATGACAGGCAGGTGCTTCGGTGAACGTCATATTGTTGGTACAACCCACCAAGTCCACAACACGTACACTAGCTTGTAAATCAAACCGAACACCATGCATTTGCCACAGTATTAGCTGTGCAAGCTAGCTTGGCGCAGTATTAATAATCCTTCAAGAAAACAGGCTTCATTCATTGCTTCCAATTTAATGTGTAAGTGTATGTATGATATAGTTTTTTTATATATATAAAACGTCAGGCCCGTGTTCTAAATGTCCTTGCTAGCATGTTATACATCTCCAGGTATTTAGACACCAGGAGTATCAGCTCCTCCATGCTCTTCTTTCTTTTCTTTCTGAAGAAGGTCTACTGAGGACTAATTTAAGAATGAATTACTAATTTCATGGACCTCTCTACAATGTGAGGACTTATTTCTTTCTTTATCAGGAAGATTCCTAGTTGATTACGTTTCAAGGGAAAACAAGCTTTAAATCAAACTGAAAAGAAAATTTCTTTGGATTTAGTAATAAAAGCGGAACTATTCCTAAAATAGTGAAATACAAGTCCAGCAGTCTAATCGTGTAGTTTAATCACCTGTTTTGGTATGAAATCATTTTTATCCTTTTTTATAAATGTATCCTCTTTGTTTTACCTGCTTTATTAAGGCCAGGAAATGTCATCACTTGTAGGGGCTGTATCTGGTCTTTCTAAGCTAGAAAAAACATGCAAAGGTTGTAAAAAATATGCAAAACCCATGCGCTTTTACTCCCAGAGATGCACTTTCCAAGTACAAGAGCATAAGAAAGCGAGTCAATAATAGTAACAATATTATACTTTAACTTTGTCACTATCAACGTCTGCAGAAGAAAAGCATGAAGCAATAGTTAACCACTATTAGCCGAGGAAAGAATGCTATTTGTGGCAACTTCCTTTATGTTGCAGCTTATTACAAACCCCTGTTTCAAACTGATTTACGAGGATGTGTCCTTCAAACACAAACACACGTGCACTTTGACCTGGAAGCCCTGCTGCCATCTCTCCAGTCTGAGAGGTGCAGAAAAACACACTTGATCTTTAAATAACAGCCTGAAAAACAGCAACCAGGCAAATAAAACAAGGATCTATGTGATCTCAGAGTACTCACAGCTGTGTTTTTACCCAGCATGCTTAATGTGGCGAGAAAGCAGAGGGAATAAATACTCCATCAGCTTGCGACGTACTCCCTGATTTCCCCAGTCTTTATATCCCCTCTTCTTGCTGCTTCTGACATCACAGTAGTGCTCGCTCTGCTTCATGCGATCATGAATGAAAAGAGGAACATGACTCACAGATAGCAGTCCCACTCACAGACCACAAACACACACACGAAGAGTTCTAAGTAACCCAGCGTGCTTACGTATATGTATATATGTGTGTTCCTTTGAAGCGTGGCCTTCACTTTGTTGACTGGATGAATCATAGCAACGAGGCAGAGGAAGATGATGGATCTGAGCTCAGGGTCTGACCCTCGCTTGTACACACATACACACACATTGAAATATAAACAGCCAGATGCAGAGAATGAAGAAGCGGAGGTGGAGAAAATGTAATTACCTGCACTGTTCTTGCTGATGGACGTCACTTGAAACTCCACAGATAAAACAAAAAAGTGAATTAATTACAAAGTGAAATCAACCTTGTGAATGATATGAAAGATCAGTCAACCTCATCAACACAATCTGAACTTGCGATGCAGGAAAGTCCCAAACGCAGTCAGTTTCTTCTCTGAAAAACTACTGACAGCATCCTCCAAAACCACGCTACAAAAAATGCCAACAGTCATAGCTGCAGATCTGATCTGGTTCACGCTGGTTTATGGGCCCATAAGAACCAATAAGCAGCAGCCAGGGTGGAGTCTCAGTAAGCTGCCAATCATATTACCCAATTTATATTCTCTTTAAACAGATATCTGCATATGAAGGCAGAATCTGTAAGCAAGGAACAATATTTCGGTATCAGAAGCGTTCTGGATTCCGTTTGTTGTCAGAGTAGTACGGACCAATCATGTTTGAGTGGGCTTTGGTTGCATGCAGGTGAATAGCCTGTGTTGAGAGTAAAAGAGGCGGAATGCATTGGCCGTACTGAGGACGATTTAGCTTTATATCAGTCTCGGAACTCAAATGATTAGTCTTGTATCTGCTTTTTTAAAATGTTATCTACGTTCAAATCAGATGATAGCTGATGGGTTCCCAGACTGCTAATCAGACTGGACACCATGACTGGCGCATTTAAGAGGAAGTCTTGGCCTGAATATCTGTTATCCAGATATCCACTGGCTAGACTGGAAGCCGAGAAACATTGGCCATGATCAATCGGCTCAGGTGGCTCAAGCTATAAAAAAAGGCAACGGATGACCAATGACTAGAAAGATGATCATGAACCGTTTTGTGGGTTTGTATTGCTGCTCTCTCTCTAACAGGAGACCGACACCATCAGCTGAGAGATGACAGGAAATGTGGGGAATGACCGGACATTGCAGTTCATGGTTGGCAACCCCTAGGTCACCAGGGCGCAACAAGACAGCTTCACATACTCATGAACACAACTTGACACGGAGACACACTTTGTGCACATTTGTCTATTACAGGAAGAAAAGGACCATACGTGTAGTTTAAACACATCTACTACAACGTTATGTTAAATCCAAACAAACTTCCTGCCAGCAATTGGTGAATTATTTTCTCAAAACATATGTCAGTTCCTATGTGAGCACAATTTTAGCCATACAGAAACTACAGATATATTATCTACCACAATCAACAACCCACCACCAAGATTTGTTTGTGATATTTACATTGTCTGGCAATGTGGTGGCGAGCAGGGACCATTTGGGGAACTCAAATAGAGCAAGTAAACCAGCATCACTGAGCTGTTAAAAATGAAAATGAAATCCCCACAAAGCAATGAGACAATGTCGACATCATAAAGGGATGAACTTTTTTGCATTAAAAGTTGCTATTGAGTTTGCTCAGATAGCCACTTGAATGCAGCAGGAAGGATGTTTTAACAACAGTTCTCGCTCAAAACTTAAGATCGATTGATACTGGATTAATCACTATAATGACATCACTATAAAATCATCGCCGTTATTGCATGCTAAGCATGACTAGGAAAAATAACTTGATGTGTTCAAAAATATACTCTTTGGGGAACAAGCAACCTACAGTAATGGTGACACTGTACTGACCTTTCTTGTTACTCACCTACCTGACATATACTCCACTTACAACTGCATAAAGATATCGCAAATTTAATTAATTATTTACTATCCATTGTATCCCAAGCAAGTTCCCTTAATGTGTCTTCTTTAATATATAAAACAGTATGGTTTCAGATAGCTTGCGTAACATTTAGCCAGAACTAAAACTTGCGTATTTAGAATCTAAAAATATCACATGGGGAGTTTCACATGAATTATCTCGGTGTCGTAGGTTTTTTATTTGGACTCATTCCATTATAGTCTTAGGACCCACCCCAGTCCTGGCCTTAAAGTAGCATTCGTGTTATTTTCAGCCACATCAAGCTGTGTTCAGCTAAAAACTAGCTAACAGCACACTGTCCACTACCTACTAGCTAGTGGACAAAGTGAAGCATTCAGCTGCTATAGAGACAGACATTTCTATCAGGAGTGGGTGGGGAAAAAACAAGCTATAAGGAGACTGTTGGTCCAAATTAATGCTAATGTTGCTTCTTGTCTGCAGGTTGTGAGGGCAATTGTTTGCTAACAAGTTTACCATATCAACTTTATAAGGTGATAATCATCAGTGCTGTGTTTCCACTGCCCCAAAGTGGCCAAAAAAATCCGCTATTGCAGGTTTAAAAAATAAAACTTGTAACTTTGGAGTCATTTAAAATATTTGTCATTGTCAGCTCATATAAAGAGTTGTATCTCCAATTTACATTTTACTGTCACTTAGCATGCATCTAATGTCTGTGGACAGAGGGGTCAAGGACAGAGCAATTCATAAAACTCAAGGACAGTGAATGCAACAGAAGAAAAAGGAAAGCCATTAAAATTCTCTCTCCCTTCAAACGTGCCTCTATGTCCTGTTCCCTCTCGTCTGTCTCTGTTCGCTCTCTTAGTTTAAGGCATGTTTACATTTCGCACAGGACAAAAACAGACAGAGAGACAATAAAACTCAGTTTATTAGGAAATGGCTCCTGTGTGCTTCACCGGCGCCTGACCCCCCCGCCTGCACTGTGGTTTCTATGGAAACATGCCATAAGAGGCAGTGCTTTTGCCTCTCTCAGTGAAATGAGTCAGAGAAAACCTATGGATCCAGGCCAATCAGAGGCTGCCACGGGGACTGAAGGCCAATTCAGAGAGCCAATCATGTGGCAAGATCAGGTGGATAGAGATTAACACGTCGCAACTTTTGCTTTCAATTTGACTAATGATTTCTAGATATGTGTGGATATGTCTGTTTCACTTTTCTATTTTATAATCATCAGTTTTCTTGAGTTTCTACCCTCCTCAAGCCATTCTGACTCACCATGACTCATGTTAAATGGTCCAGGCAGCAGGTCATTGCAGCTCACAGGTCACTGCCACCTCTAACTCCCTGCCATTAGGAAGAAATAGAAAAATAAATAGCACTCAGTCATGCCTGTATGAAAAGTGTTTACACAATAAACATTTTAGCATTTTGACTTTTAGTTGAAACTCACAGTTGAACTGGTATCTGTGGGCTGTGCTCAACGGGCTGATCTGTCTGCTCTCTGCTGTTAGTGATGATTGACTGGTAACGGTGCATTTTAAAAAATTTGGCTACATCAACCTCTTCTCTCTCAGCTTTTCTGTAACACCTTTTTGTTTGTTCTTTCCTTGTTTGTCCATCTTGCTCCACTTCACTATTTATCCAAATGTCTCCACAGAGACGGGAGAGGGGCGGGGCCCAGGAAAAGTAAGAATGACCTGGACCAAAAGTAATTGATGGAAGAGAGAGGCTGACAGATGTAACACCCAACCGCAGTGACTGACAGCCCACATGCCCGGGCCAGTCAGCCACTCAGCACTTGGTTATTTCATTTGAGCAGGGTCTGGGGTTATTTAAAATGTGTTTGCTGCATTAGCCCCAATCGTTAAGTGGCCTTTTGGGAAAACTCCAGATAGCCAGTCCGACTATGGGTTAGCCAGATAAGCAGCACAGTGCCGCTTTGATTCAATATAATTTGTACATTTTATTCTTATTAATTACCAATTGTTTGGTTATATGGACCCCTCAACTACAAAATAAACTGAAATGATAGGGGCTTTAATTATTAACTAATCATAATCCTGTCTTGTAAAGGGTCAATGTGTGAAAATAAAGTTTTCATTTCTTTAATTTGATAGTACTAATTTCATCTTTCAAAGCAAATGCATTGAATCAAATTATAACCAGACTAACTTCAGAATCCGGGGGGAAGGGAGGGTATGGACTGATTAGGGGCCTGCTGCCCTCTTTTTTCCCCCGGGGCCCTTATTACAGGTGACCACTGATCACTTCACAATTCCTGCCCAAGACACATCATTTTAGGAAACAATACTTAATAGGAAAAAGGAATATCAGACAGTAGTGTGAGTAAATGGTAGCTCTGGGGACATGATATGCAAGTAGTGCTCTGGATTTATGGAAGCCGCTTGGAAGCAGAACCTGCCAACATGATGGAGACAGTGCGGGTCGTAAAGATAAGACTTTTAGTGCCCTGCTGGACAGTCCGATACTATATTCCCTGCTCCTCCTGTGGGGCCCTGAGGGCTCTGAAGAAAAGAGCTTGCTTAATGCAGGTTCTGCATACACACACACACACACACACACACACACACACAAGCATCATCCACTTATGTAAATACACTCCTAGCCTTTTCTGAGAAAACACAAAAGTCTAATCTTTCATCTTCTTCCTCCTTTTTCACAAGCATGAGCAAGCACATGCAAACATACACCGACCTATCCAAACACAGAATCACATACTTCAAGCATCTTATGTGAAAACAGCACAGTGTAATGTTTATGTATTGGTTGCATTTCTCCCTCATAAATATGAAATTAGCTCAATTAGGTTTGAGCGCGCTGCGTGGGATCGCTCCTTGACATGGCTCTAATTGAAATGAACAGCAGCTTGGCCTCCCCTGCAGAGGCCTGCCTAATGCCATTAGAGGAGGATCTGAGGATCTGTGTGTGTGGTTCATTTGACACTCCCACACATTCATCTCACTATTTATTACACACTTATCCCGATTCATACCTCCAACAAGAGCAAGGACACATATTGAATGAAACAGCACACATACAGAGGCTGCATGTACATTCATCCTGTGTAAGATAAGCTGTAAAAACGTTAAGTAGGAAGAAAAGATCAGGCTGTGACACCATCAGCATCTCAGACAACACCCTAACCATCACCCATCACTCATGTAACACATCATTTGATGGACTTAAGCCATAATGAACACACATTTTTGTCACTTGCACACTGTTCCCATCTAGTGGAACTTAAACAGACTGCAGCAAGGCACACACAGTACAGCAGGATGTATTTATGCCCCTTGGTGTAATCAGCGTTAACATTAACAATAATATATTTGCATGTGCCTGAAGGCGTAAGACCTGAAAGCTGCATGTTTTGTGTTTGATTTCCCAAGCCCAGGGGCAGCCACAAACACACGTACACACGCACACACACACACACACACGCACACACGCACACAGACACACACCGTGAGCGCTGCTGTTATGTAACCAATAGCCACGTGTTGCTGTGAGAACAGGGAAGGAGCAGGGTGAAGGGGGTGGGGAGACAGAGATCAGACAGAGAGATAGAAAAAGACAGACAAGCAAAGAGGAGAAGTATCCGATCAATAAGATGACACTGTAAGATTTGGTAACAAAGTGAGTCTGCCCACTCCTCCGAACACCTTCTAAAACACATTGCACAGACACACACACACACACAGAAACACACCTCATGATTTGTTTGAGGTGGTTCAGTCAAGGAAAGAGGGGCATGATAACAACAGAAAGGCTAGTAATTCCCTTCTCCCACATAGAAACAAACATTAGAAACAGAGTCTGACAAATACTGGAAAGGGGCTGTGTACCTTTGATTTTACTTTCAGAGACAAGTATTTATAATCAAAAAACAGGTCCGAATTTAGTTCGGAATCAAAGATAAGCCAATATTTTATAACATAAACATACATTTTTGATAAGATCCTCTGCGTTAATATATTTTCACATTAATAAGGCATTAAATGACTATGTAATTAGAAAGTTGTCGCTTTTAGAAAATAAACCCACAGAGAGCTGGAAGAGAACATTAGTGTCTTTGTCTCACAGCTCTCATCAACATTGCTTCCAATAGCAACAGGCAGCTGTTTTCTGTGAAAAAGCTCTGATAAACCCACTATACATTATCTGTCCAACACCAAATGGCAGACTGACAAATTTAGCAACTAGGTGGTAACGCTAGTAGAGTGTTTAGCAGATAAAGAACCAGAGATTTTCTCATTCCTCATGTTGTAGGAGTGTAAGAAATCAATTAATACAGGTCTAAAGAATTGTAACCTAGAAATGTTTTATGCTCTATATTTTTTATATTTAGCATACAAACATGACTCTCAGCAAGAAAGTGAATTCCATATTTCAAATAGTGACCAGGACCTTTATTTACCTGATGTGCAGAAGGTTACAGGCCTTTATTCGAAGCAGGCTTGTATTAGAGGCAGGACTACAATTCTAATTCCCTCTGTTTGATATTGGTTATACTTTAGAATGAAGTCTTGTTTCGATCTGCTCCTGTGTGTCCTGTTAAGGTTACCACATTACTTAATTACTTTTCTTACCCTAAATTTCTTAACATGGCTTTTATTGTTAAACATTTGTAGGAAGGTGTTGTGGAAAACGCAAAGGTTCCCATACGGTGCTTGAAAGGAAGCTGCTGCCATCTTGTGGCACTTGTACGATAAGCGTATTTCCCAAAATGTCAAACTATTCCTTGAAGGGTTATATCCAAGATATGTAGCACAGTTGAAAAACACACTCATCAATGCTGTCTGGTGTACAAACTATGTAATATGACACACAACATATATTCTGCATTTTGGCACTGCAGTTTCTAGCTTTTACACGCTATATTTCCAGTACAAGGGTAAAGTTTTTACTTTTAAGTCTTAGTGCTTGTGTTTTGATCATTTATTTTGTGTGGATCGTTTCTGTACTGCAGCTGTAACATGAGAATTTCCCCATAGGTATAAATAAAGCATCTATCTATCTAACTGATAATATTGGCAGAAATGTTTATCCTTTAGTAAGGATGTTCATGTGTGTCTGCTGCATAATTTAGTGAGTGTGTGCGTTTATTGTGAACAATAGTGTGAGTTTGTGCTGTTGTGAACAAAGTTGCTCTTTGTTCCTGTGTGTCTGCTTCTTTGGCACAAGGGTGCTTGAGCCGGTGTGTGTGAGTGTGTGTTACAGAGGCAAAGACAGTCTATAGAGATAAACTGGGAAGGCTCCATTGCAAAATTCTTTGTTATTCCAGAATGGTCCACAGAGGGCTACATTTTCTAAATCATTTTACGTTTTACATCAGGATAAAACGCAAAAAACAAACAATGCAATAATAATAGCCAGCATGATGGAAAAAACTGGTCTGGCCTGTAAAAGCAGCAGCCCCGTCTCCAGTCTCCATTCTATTGTTCTGCATTTAGGAAAGGGCAGAAGAACTTTTTCTGGGAAAGTCGTGCTCTGCTCTTACATCAGGGAGAGGCAGAGGAAAGGCTATAAACGGCAAGTGTTCCAGGTCCATTTTCAACAATCTAGGCCAGTCACTCTGATGTAAAAAGCCAGCAAGGAGGAGGGGAGTTGTTGCATCGCTCATCAACATGTAGAAGAAGTGGATGTGGTTGACATGGGATGAACAAATGTGCGTGTGCGTTTGTGTGTACACAAACCACAATGTCAGCAGAATCACCAAGCCAAGAGGCTTACTGAGAAGTCAAAAGCCTTCTGTGTGCTGTTTTTTTGTGAATTCACAGGAACCCGAGATCTTGTATTATCCCCATGTAACTCTGGCACTTCCTCCTGCAGAGTGAACTGGTATGGCCGGTCTATTCGGTTCCAGTCGCTGGGGAAACTGGTGCCATGGAGAGAGCCTCCCCCTCCTCCTTGTGCTGAACAAAGACAGATGACAGACCAAAGAAACTCTCCCAGAAACACTGTACAAACAGGCAGGAATAAACCCACAAGCAAATACAGCAGTGTCCGTAGCAGGGTTAGCGTTATCGATTGGTTTCTCTGTGTTTTTTGTTCTCTGCCTTCTTTCCTATTCGTCGCTCTGACCTCATAACTGTTTCTCTACTCTAACCATCCCCACCTCTTTGCCCCCCCCCCCAACTCTCTCACTCCCTTCAGGGCCAGTGTCACCATCCCTTCTGTTGCCTTGGGGATGTATCTCACTTAAGTGGGCTTGCAGGGTGATGGGTGTGAGAGAGTGTCAATGGAAGAGGAGGAGGAGGTGGTGAGAGCATGCCAGGTGGTAAACAGACGACGCGGGACTGGTCAGAGTTTTGCTGGCAAAGGCTGCGGTGACACTGAGGACCAGGTTGAACTTCCCGTGGCCCCTTGTGAACTCAGATAAGAGCTGGATGCCGGCCCTCAGCACAGAGAAATTCCTCGACTTTCCTGACCTTCAGTGCTGGTTAAAGTGGTTAAGGAGAAGGTCAGTGCGGTCGCCGGGACAGTGGAAATGAGTACTTCCCCTTTTCAGCAGTGTGGTTTTAGGTGTCATGCACAGACGTCAAGCAGCATGGGATACATGACGCATGCTAAGCGCTCTCTCTCCCTCTCTCTGTCTCTCCTCCCATCTGTGGCTGAACAAGACACTGGAGAATGGCTAACATAGCAGCATTGGGTCATATAACACTCCCCTGTGCCTTTGGCCTACTTAGTGGAGCTGGTGCAGTCTGCACCTCTACTAAAACTCTCCAACTACCTCCCCAACTTTGTTATGTTGAGTAAACAAGTATTCTTTAAACCCACAGAATTATTAAATAGATTTTTCATTTAGTTTCCAATATTCTCTTGAGTCAGCTCCTTTAAGGACATCGTCTTTAAAGCTCACTGAGTGGAATGGAACAACAAGCCGGACAGAACAAACATGTCTGTGGTGTGGTACAATTTACTTCCTGAGCGTAGTGATCTCACAGAAATCCCACTGCTGATGTGCACCTGAGTTGTCCTTCGCTGGCACAGTGTGTCTGGAGGGCAGTACCAGGATCAGTCCAGGAGTTGCAGCGTAATTTGCTGCTGTCTTAGTAAATCAGGTGTCGAACACACACAGATTATGGTCACAAACTCAATTAAAAGCCATTTTCTTAGTAGATCCTGGCCTTGAGTGTAAAACATGGTTAAATTAACTCCTCTCCAACTCTGTTTACAATTCTCATAAACTATATTTTCCCAAAAAGTATCACTCCTCCACCTTTCTCTTTTTAAACTACCCATCCAAATATGTCCCTTTAAACTAACTTCCCTCCACTCCATCTTTTCTTCAACTACTTACCAGCCACCTATACATTTACTGTGTTATACCCAATGTTGATATAAGCTGTGTGTCACTTGTTGTGAGCTGTGTAAATATTGCTGTTGCCCTGTGCACCTGAGGGCATAGGCAGGTGATCACAGTAGTCACATAGCCTACATAAGGGGGTCACGGGTAAACAGCTGGAGGGAATCAGGAACTTAGGAGGCCACACACCAACCGTCTGTGTGCGTCTGAGCTGGTTTTTGTCCTAGTGTTTTTTATTTGGTTTATATTGACTTACTAATTTTTACGATAAAGTGTCAAACGCATATTCCATGGCAGACCTCATTTTCTTGCACCAACACATGTTGGAAATGCCTTTAATTTTCCCTCAAGTGGCTTTTTCTTATGTTAAATATCCTCCTATTGAAGGGCATAACCATGGTATAGACATGGGGTTGGGGGGGTCCAATTTAAAAAAAGTGCATTTTCCACAATTCTATGATATATCTATCTATTTATATAAAGATTTACACATTTAGATGCCTGTTTCCCTGTGCTATGTGACCACATATCATTATATTGCCTAAAGAACAGTGACTGATGACCTTGATGAAAATTTTTATTTGATACACTGAATATTCTGCTTGTATTAATAGTTTTATTTACTTTAATGTAATCCTGCTGTTAAGCTACATCGTAAGTTTAAATAGAACAGTATTTTTTTCTCTCACTGCACAAGCTTTTATCCCAGTGGTCCCCTGTGCCTCCCAGAAAAAAGTCCTATGTGGAAACAGGCCCTAGCTCCAACTATAGTATGTCTTTTTAAGTATCTCTTATACAAATGTATCTCCTGAAACAAACTTTCAGACTATATCATCTAAACGTACCCCCCACACCCCCAAACTAGTAAGAATCTCCTCTTCAGCTCTCTCCATTCTGCTCCTGTGAATACTTCCTGGTGGTAGAGCTCTCTTGGTCACGCTCTGCAATGCGAACGCCTCGTTCTGAACGCGAGTCAAAGCAAACAAGGAGAGTGTGTGTGTGTGTGTTTTATGTATGCGTCAAGTCTGGAGAGGGAGGGTGCTGAGAGAGAAAATACACAACTATCAAGAGCTTGTGGTCTCTTCCAGCTAAACCACATCTATGATCCCCGATCATCACTTTTTCTTCTCTCTCTCTATGCATTTCTGTTTATTCCTTGCCCCCACAGCCCAATTTTATTCATCTTATAGTTTAATTGCCATGACCAGCAGACATATGGACAGTGGGCTGTTGCCAGAAAATGTTACATCTTTGTTAAAGCCAGACCTGGTGTTCCAAATTAGAGGAAATAGAGGAAAATCACAAACAAGACGACGTTAAGACACAAATAATGTGATGCTAACTTATTTTCTCCTAGATCTAATTATATCAACACCCTGTCTCTCTGTTGCTCTGTCTTTGCTCCCTCATCTCCTCTCTAATGAAGACGTGGGACGTTTTCTCCTCCATTACCCATGACCTGCTGAGGTTTCATTTCACGTCCTCCCCAGGCCGGTTGTATGCCAAGCAGCTCAGTGCCAGTCCAGACTCTCCCTGCCAACTCGCCCTCCATCCTGCAGGCTGCTTAACAATGCAATCTGCTGCTCACCTCTGACCAGACCAGCTCCATTCACAGTCTTATCACAATGCTTCAAAGAAGGCATGCATTTCAGTTAAAGACTTTAGAAGTGTATACTGTATGTGTGTATGTGTTAATAAAAAGATGATATTCCATGAGTTACAGTCATTACACAGCATGTTAGTGGTGGGGAAAATCCATTAATTACTTTAATCCAGAGAAGAAAATCTGGCAAAATTAATGTGAAATTATGAATATAATTTTGGTGATCCCCTAAACTTGTCTATCACTACTGACGGGTCAAATATTCCCCCTGACCCCTTGACCAACACTTTGGTTCAGAACAACCTGACTTGAAAACTAAAACACTGTATTTGGATATTCATGACCCCCGAATGATGAATACTCCTGATCTCTGTGCCCCCTGATCTTACTCTTTAGCAACACCATCAAGCCAAAATCTTCAAATTAAATTTAACATTTTTGGGGGCAATTACCATGAAACTGAGTGGGCCCATTCTTGCTCCCCAGAGGATAATCCCTTACCATTTCGGACACTCAGTGAGCTTTACCATAGTGTTACAGGCCAGAATATCATTTTGGACACCATTTATCTCATACTCTGACAGGGCTGGTTGCAATGAAACATACTGAGCACATTCATGCTCCAAAGAGCATAACCCCTTTTGATAATCTTGTAGCATTTGCTCTAGCAGCACAGACAAAAATGCTGACATTTTGCCTCGATACTGATATGGCTCTAAGAATAGCCAAATAGTTATAATGTTGTTCGTTTGGATCTTTTGGGTGTTACTAACATGGCTTTAGAGTATGATGCTAAGTAGCCATAGAAGAGTCCACTTTCAATAATATTAATGTCAGCCAGAGAAGGTCACTCTAAACCTAATCGTTGAGTAAACTGATTTTTGGCAGATTTTCCCTTCACCACTTCCCTGAATAATACATTCTTTCAGATGGCTCATTATGCCTTTCATGAGATGCTTTGAGAAACATCTTCCCATGTCCGTTTTCCATCCCTTAGGAAGCCCAGCGTTTGCTGAGGAAATATTTGAGGAGTGTCCATTACCAAAGCTGTTATGAAAGTCTTCTAACAGCCAACACACGTTCGAGTTTGCTCCAGTCTGAGAGGGCAGCTAGCCAGAGAGATGATGGCTGTGGATAGCAACCAGGAAGGTTGGCTCAGAGCTGGAACAAACAAAACCCTGTGTCACTACTTTTATAGTGAGCAGAGTGTAAACACATTTCATAATCAAATGCGCACTTGCCCAGCCTACGCGGACACTGATTAATTTTTATTGCATGTTTGCATTTGTTGACAGTGGATCCAGCAGCAGAGGCAAGGTTATGATTTTGCAGTCGACAACAGTAACGAAGAAAGTGATCGCTCATTAGTTTCTTTGTTCCTGTCTCACTCTTTTATCTGTCTGTGGTTTTCCTGCTCCGTCCCCTCTTCTCTCTCTCTGTCTCTCCCTCTCTCTCTCTCTCTCTCTGCAGCGGTGTAATGTCTGCAGCTTTCGCCCCTCTGCTGCCTCCTGCGTCACTTCCCTCCCTGGTCGGCTGTCATGTAAACACAGGCTCACACTCCTGTTTGCAGGCATGCTCTTACATGCAAGCTCAAACACACTCACACAAACACATACATACACCCAGTCACATGGGAGCTGCTAATCATGACCACATAAACCCAACGGAAATACAACTTTCACAGCTGGTTGTTAAAGCTACACTCACATTAAGGCACATAATTCACAGACAAAAAAACCCCCACACCATTTATTTCAATTATTCAGCAAACATACACCAGAGAAAAAAAAGTAATGGGCTCATTTCTCAGATTAGCTTCCGATGCTGGGGCTACAAATAGCTAGGGGTTTTCTGTAGCAGTGCTGGTGAGGAAGACTGAGAGCCATGGACAGCGATTTAGTGAGAAGGATGGAGGGAGGAAGGTTTAGCTGCATAAATTGAGAAGAAGAAGGAAAAAATTGGTTTCCGTGCTGGCCATTTACACAAGATAGCGGAGAAAATGATGACAACAACACATGCTCATTTATATCTGAATGAACCAGATCGATTTGTTGAGACAAGGCGAGAATAAACATCTGACAGACGTCATGCATAGTCTGTGACGCAGATGGGAAAGTCTGTCTTCAGTAAGCACATGCATGCGCCCACAAAAACAGACACAGATAAACAGGAACACACACAAACAGGCAGGCCATGTTATCACCACTAGACTCCTCTGACACTATCCAGCCTTTTCAAGCATGTCACTAATCTGAGCTTCAGGCTCATTGGTGGAATTCTGTGCATATATGTTTGCCAAGGAATGCTCTCAAGGGCGGAAATAACAGCTTAGAGCTCTGAAAGTTCGCTTCAAAAGGCTGACTGATTTGTTCTTGGCTAATAAGGCCAAACACAGCAAGATTAATGCTGGCTAATGGTAAATGCTGCGGGATTATTGCAAATGTCATTATCATGCAAGTGCTGCAGGACAGCAAAGCTCATGTTCTACCCTGCTTGTACATGTCAGGGCATAGTTGTTGATTTGTTTACCAGGGAGTGAAATTAATTTCCTCAAATCAAAGGAACATTTGGTTGGATGGTAAAAACTAAAATAAGGACGCAGGGACAAGTGTGAATTCACAGGTGACGCAAACCTACGAGTTTCTACTGAAACAGGAACCAGTAATAATATGAAACATTCAAGTACCGGCAGTGTTATCAGTTTCCTGAACTTCATCTTATTCTTGGTAGATGGTAAATGGCTACAAAGCACTTTCATCCTAAGATTTACAAGATTTTTGCCGCTCATAGGTCATTCTGAGAAATACGGGTGTCAGAGGTTTGTTATTCGGCTGTTACATAATGTCTGTCCTGGATTCTAACGTTCACACCACACAATTTCACTGTACAGAAATACATTAAACTGAACACATACATTTTCCTCAATCCAACGCAGCCAATCTCAGTAAGTGGGGAAACTGCTGGCCATTCATGAGGGGCCCAAACCTTTAGAATTACTGGTTGTATATGATAACAGAAAGTAATTCAATATTGAATTAGGTTCTTGACAGCTTGCTAAAATGTGAGCCTTGACAGAAACAACTGTGTATTTTTGTTTGGGCTATATCAATTATTATATCAAGTGAATTATTGATTCATCTTTTGATTATTTTACAATAAATTAAAGCTGCTTTTAGAGGACTTATTTGTTGCCTGTGACACCACTGAGAATGCCAATTTAACTAACAGGCAAAAAAAAGCAAAAGAGCACAGCCCGCTCAGCACCAAACAGCAGACAGACACAGTTAACAACTAGTTGGTGAACATAGTGGAGCATTTAGCAGCTAAAAAGGCAGATACTTCCCTCACTTTGTAGGGACCAAAGGCTGGGCTGGGACAAAAAAAATTGGCATTTTGGCCCAGACCAGGCCACTACAATCGATCACACAGCACCCATCTTTGTGCTTCCCTAAATATATAAACTAATCAACCGTGCCACTCCCTAAAAAAACTAAATCTATGTAATGAGTATGATGTTACGACATGATTACATTTTTAATGCCGATTTATTCACACAATAGTCAACGCACTTGATGTACACCTCTCAGTTCAATGTGTTTGCAACAGTTTGAGAACAATCCCAAATGTACAATATACCTGAAACTTCATGACCGCCCACCAAGAGCCTGGTTCTGCTCGAGGTTTCTACCTGTTAAAAGGGAGTTTTTCTTGCCGTTGTCGCCTAGTGCTTGCTCATGGTGGGAACGGTGGGTCTTTGTGTGTGTGGAAGTTGGTCTCAACCTGCTCCATGTGAAAGAGTGCCCTGAGATAACTTTGTTATGATATGGCGCTATATAAATAAAATTGATTTAAATTGAATGTCAGGTAAAGAAAAAAATGCTAAAAATGATTTTTATTAAATATATATAAATGCTGAAAATTATATTTATCTATCATCATCATTTTTATACATTTACATGAGATTAGAACTACATTTGTATAATTTATTTCTCTTGTATAAATATGCAATCATTTCATAACTGTTACACTGCAACTCTGCACAACCCAGCTGATACACTGAATATATATTTAAAACCTTTTATGTGACTTAAAATGTAAATTAGCTAAATGTGAGAATTTCACTATAAATGTAATTCATTTCTTTGTGAAGAAAGAAATTGTGAAGCCTGCCAGAAAAGTACTCCATCTTTTAACTTTAGTGTTTGTTGTAATTTTTTTCTTATTATTATTATATAATATTAGAAAAAATATTATTTATTAATTCTTTATATGAACAAAATTAAATAATCATGGCAGCCAATTTACATGCAATATGAAAAAATATATATTGAAAAAACTAATTGTATAGGGAATGTTTATTTTAAATATTATATATTTTTATATGCAATGTCTGGCATGTTTGTTTGATTAACTATTTCAATGATCAACTGATTATCAAAAGTGTTGTCAGTTAATTTTCTGTCAATTGAATAATTGGCTAACCTAATTGTTTCATCCCTATTTCATTGATTCAATATGAAATGGTGAATGTTTTGGTGTGTTTGGTAGGTTAAAATACTGCTAAAATCTTCACTACTGCACCTCATACAAAATAGTCAATTTGTGTGAAATTTAGTCCAGCTAATATTGGGGACATATCAAAAAAAATGCATTAAGAGCAGCTGTCAAGAAGACATTTTACTCTACTTGACAATAACATCATAGAATGAAAAAAAGAGATGTCAACTGAAGTGCTCTACATTGTAAAGATTTAAAGATTAGCTGAGGAAGAATGAATACGATCCAAGAGATTCTTACATGACGGTGTGTATAAGACGATGAAGATGATTCAACAGTGCACCAAGTACAAAACCATGACTGATATGTATAAATGAATGGTGATATATGGGGGAAAAAATGATGTGTAGTGAAGTGCAAATATGTTCTCTTGTATCATAATATTACTTTTAATACCATAATGCTGTGACTTTATGTTTAATGACTTTCCTCTCCAATACTTTCCTGCTGATCAGTCAGATTTCTAGGTATCTGCCACATTTTACATCAACTGGTGCTTCCTCCAGTTGGCCCAGTCTGAGATGCAGCCTCTCCTGTATGGAGGCAGAACAGTGACACTTACATTTGGCTTCGATAAGGACATTTGGCTTTGAAAACACATGAACTTGATGTTTTGTTACATTCTGGTGTGTTTTCAGTGAGTGTTGTTATTTTTTCTTCATCTCTCTTTTTTCAGTTTGTTTGTTTTTTACTCATGTACTGTTTTTTTTACAATGTGAATTTTTTTAACTCTGTTTTGGCGTGGAGAGGAGGGGTTTGAGGGGCGGGGCAAGGAGAGTGTGATTGATGTATAATCTGCGTACTTAGGAGAGAACATCACTCTTCACTGTTCCTGAACCAGCCGTCCTCTCGTCCACTCAGAAGAACTCTTGAAGTCTGATTCTCCCTGCCGCTGTTTGCTCACACAGAACCAGGCTGGGTTACATTGACTGAGGTTATGTTAGTCTGGCAGAGGTCCGCTGGAACCAGCTCTAACCTTTGCTAAAACATGATAGCTAGCTAACGTAGGTAGCAAACAGCTGTAAAGACAAACAGACTTAGCTGCGGTTTAAGAGGTCAGGTGAACTCATGACAGCTGTGGAGTTAAAGTACCGGTGCTTGGAGTGGCCAAAAGGGACAAAACCTCTTTTCAGCGGTCATCATTATTTAATTCTTTCTGTATATATCTATGCTCTTGTTGGCACCCGTGCACCAAAATAAATTCCTTGTATGTGTAAACCTACTTGGCAATAAATCTGGTTCTGATTCTGATTTCTCACATTTCATACAGTATTTTTTCAAATAAGTAGTGATGATAATAATGGCCTGGGGTGTGGCTGCCATGAACAAATAAAGGCCAGAGGGAGGAAAGACTAATGATTTCACCTGAACTCCCAAACCGCAGCTAAGTCTGTTTATCCCTTCACTGAAAAAAGAGTGACATGAAGATAAAATCGGAACATTGTCATTGAAAAAACACATCAGAATGTAAAAAATATCAAGTTCAAATTTTCTTTTGGACGCCACATGTAACTGTCACTGATCTGGCTCCATACTCCTGCTGGTAAGCATCTCCGGAAGAGTCACTTGCATTAACACAGAGAATTATTTCCCCCTCACTGCTTGAGACTGAAACTGAAGCCAAAATTAGAGGCAGTTTGAACTCAGTTTCATAGAGGCTAAACACAGATGGGACTGTCCTGTTGTGAATCAGCAAAATGTTGACTTGTGTGTGTGTCCGTGTGTGTGTGTGTGTGAGAGAGAAAGAGATTGTGTGTGTTTGCGCAACAGCCGAAGCAGCAGGCAGGTGGTTTTCTTGTTTTCGTCTCTGGCGACTATTGAAATATTGAAGCGCTGACGGCTCCTCACGGGCACGTTTCCAAACATCCCGCGGGAACATTGGATGACTTTATTAAACAAATAGGGCCGATGCTTAAAAGCTACACACATAAATTATGTTCACAGCCAGGAAACTGCCATACTAAAGTTTAACACGCAGTCGTAGGTTATTAACATTTAATCCCATTTTGCGTCATCACTGCCCGATAAGTCAGGGGGTATTAAAATCATACATTATTATTAAAGTTGCCTCAGAGAAAGTGATTAATATTGTGTACTTGCTGTTAAAGTCATTCAAAATGATCAACAACTTGACTTGTTCTTGGACTCAGAGCGTCAGGGCTGGGCTTGTAAAAGAGGGGCGGGATGTTTCCAGTCAAGCCTGGAGCGCCGTGCTGAACCTCAGAACACTGTTTTCAAGCTCCAGAGCGAGGCCTTATTCCCATTTGTTTACTTCAACTTCTATTTCTATGTGCGCAACAGCACCTGGAATGCGGACACTGGCGAACACGGAGTTCGAGAAAACGCACACATGGCACATGATCAAGAATCTCCCCTGAAGGAATGTTGCGCTTTCTCCAACAAACACACTTGGTGCGGGTCCTCACAGAATATAGCACACTAACCGGCCATAACACAAGCGCGCAAACGCACCTGCGGCGGCCACACAGAGCCGATCCCACATCAGCCGAGCTATTAGAAATAACTTAACTCACGCTGGAAGGCGCTTCTCTTCTTCTCCGGGACCAAGGCGAACTGTCCTCCTCTTTTAAAGTGCGTGTCATAGCTGGCAGGTGCAACTGCAAATAGAGACGTCCCGTCAGATGAGGCGCAATGAGTCCGGCTCGCCCCGGCCAGGATCGGCTGGGCTCGGCTCGGCTCGGCTCGGCCCCGCTGCCCGTCTCCCAGCATGCTGCTGGCTGTCGGAAATGACTGCGTACATTTGATTTCGGCCTCTTCTCCATCAGCCAAGAGCTCCGCGCACTCTGCCTCCCTGCTCCTGCTTGTCATTATATCACGTCCATGTGACACGCTCAGGCCTCTGTCAATGGAAACTTAAAGGGACCTCCCACGTGACGGCGCTTCGTGCGCGCTCACGACGGGCAGTGCGCGTCCCGGGAAAAAAAGATGCTGCGTCCTTAATAAAAGTAAACCAGCAGGCTGTAAACCATTGACTGATTCTTACCGGAATAATGATGATGATGATGACGAAGACGATAACTGTCAGTGGTTGTAATGACGAAGACGATAACTGTCAGTGGTTGTGATGATGAAGAAGATAACTATCAGTGGTTGTAATGATGAAGAAGATAACTATCAGTGGTTGTAATGATGATGATGAAGAAGATAACTGTCAGTGGTTGTGATGATGAAGAAGATAACTGTCAGTGGTTGTAATGATGGTGATAACGAAGATAACTGTCAGTGGTTGTGATGATGATGATGATGATGAAGAAGATAACTGTCAGTGGTTGTGATGATGATGATGATGATGAAGAAAAAAACTGTCAGTGGTTGTGATGATGATGATGATGAAGAAAATAACTGTCAGTGGTTGTGATGATGATGATGATGAAGAGAACTGTCAGTGGTTGTAATGGTGATGATGATAAAGGAAGTGTTAGTGGTGATGAGGATGATGATCATGATGATATTAGCGGTGGTACTGGTGTTGAAGATGAGGCTGATGATGTCTCTTTGTTGCCTAATTCTCTCTTTCAAAATGAGGTCATGCTGTATGTGACATCATCACAGGGTGAGTAACATTGCAGGGAAACACAGCTGACCTCAGACAGACACGAGGCTCTTCCCCCAGTCAAACAGACTGTATGTGCTATATGTTATGTGCAGCTATGTGCTGCAGTCATGACCAGGTTAACCTGTCTCCCACAGTGTCCTTTTCATATTACCATTAGGAGTTACCAGTCAGACATTTTCAAATCTTACATTTTTTGCATATGACATTTAGCACGCTGTTTGCAGTCATTTCAAAGATGAGGCAGATTTAAATTCTGTCATAGTTTTAAAGGTATCGCGTCATGACAGTAACAGTTAAAGCTGTTCTAAGGAGGCATGTTTTCAGTGAGCATCTAAAAAACAATTGTACACTACCTGCACAGTAACAAACAGCAGACAGACAAAGTAAGTGAGTGCTGGACTGACTGAAGATTGACTGGCCAACCAGACCGGCCATTCTTACAGCTGCTACTAGCATGGGTTGCCCAAATGTAGGGTTGTATAAAGGTCAGTAAGTGTGCATAACTAAAACTAAATTCTAATCTACACTTCAATATACAATAAAACCACAGTCAGATTTACATTATGGGATGTAGCGAAACTTGCCAGTGTTACTCAATAATAAAACCATTCTGACTTGTATTCTCTGTGTCTGGGTTTACATCCATACAAATGAAACTTGACCAGTGCCCCTCCATTTGCAGTAAATGGAAGCAAGGCTCTGCCAAGTGCCGGACGTGCACTTAGAAGAAACACCATTATCATTCCCTTCATGTCATCAAGCCTGGAAGAGGTCCACTTGCAGATTATTCATAAAAAACTAACACTTCCACTGCAATTCTACAAAAATATCAAATCCAATATAAGGCGTTAACATGCTGGTAAGCAATAGGTTGTTACTGTTTCTCTTTCCACACTCTTCACCACTAATCTCTATTTTAACAAGTCATTTGATGTATTGTGGTGTCCCTAAAGCATCATTTTGACAATCTTCTGGAATCCTGATGCTTCCAATACAAATCATTTTGTGTTCTTTTCTTGATACTAACACAGTAAATTGCCCAACCGCCTGAAATGCCTGAAACAAGAGAAGCTGCAATTAACTCAGCCCAGTGGGTTTTTTTTTTTAAAGAACAATCAGGGTTTGAAAGCTGGATGTTAGACCAAAATGAGTTAACATATGTAAAAAAAAGAAGAAAAAAAAAAGAGCCCACTATAATACAAATGATTCATTTAAGCTGTCATACGGAAAACACGTGTATACAGAAAATAATGTAATACGATTTGATTTTCTCCTGAGTGTGATAGAGGGTCTCGCTGGCAGTCAAGACCGTGTGAACATACCAGAGGTCCAGGAGTCTGTGAGGCTCGCTGACCCCCTGTGGTTTAATTAGAGCGGATTACAACTCTCACCAACAAAAGACACCTCTCCGCTCCCCCCCACCTACTGTTTTTGTGCTATCTGCTTGTGTGTGACACTGCCAACCAAAAGTGGCTCCTTTTGTATTGCCAATCCACTGAGAAGGCATAAAACAGACATCCATCACTTGCTTGTATTTTATATTGATTATTACTATTGATTACATACATTTTCATTATCAGTTAATTTATTTTAATTAATTAACCTTGTCTAAAAAATGTCAAATGTGACAGATGTCCATCACATATTAGTTATCAGAGCCCAAAGTGATGAATGTAAAATGAGCCACAATTTAATTCAGTCTCACCACAAGGTCTGTTTAGCAGCTGTTCTGAGGCTTCCCATCATATCTTATGGAGATCACAAAAGCTCTAGAACAACTACTAAACACACCTTGTAATGGGATTATTTCTCCATCTGTTTCCAAGGTTAAGAATTAACTTTCTTTCTCAACTTGATTTATTTTATTAAGTAAAAGAAAAGCAAGCCAGTAAATGTTCTCTAACTAATAATGAAAATCATCATAATTTGTGACTTTTTGTTGACTTATGAATTTCATTCACAAAGTTAAATAAATAAGCAAATTACATTATACAGGGGACTATATTGAGACAGGCTGGTTAAAAAAACACATCTTGAAAGCTTGATTTAAAAAGTAATTTGAAAGTAAACACACTCCATCAAAATATTTTTTTTTTGCCATGTTAGAGGCATAGCTCAATGGATGGCACTTTCAGTGAGTCCACCACTTTGGTGCAGAGTGCTAATTAGCAAATGTTAGCATGCTAACATGCTAAACTCAGATGGTGAGCATGGCAAACAAACTGCTTAGCATCAGAATGTTAGCAGGGTCATTGTGAGCTTGTTAGCACGCTGATGTTAGCTTTTCACTCAAAGCACTGCTATGACTTTTTAACATCCCTCCATGCAAAGTGTGGGGTGAAGAAGGTGGGGTTTGAGGGATTGAGGAAGAGGAAGGGTCGTGTTTAGCACTGCAATAAGTTTTAGTAAATGATGTTCCAATTAACTGGAATAAAGCTACGTTCACATTACTCATTGGATGATTCATCTACCTTGTAATACACCAATTACTCGACAGTGTGATGAAACACTGAGATCACCCAGATGTGTTTTTAAAAAGTCCAATAATGGCTATACAGTACATATGATCTATAAATCAATTGTATGACAAGACAAGGAAAAAAACAAATCAAGGTAAGACAGGACTTGATAGGACATGATAGTACAACTGATCAATCCTTGAGTTGTCATAAGGGAATAGTACTGCACAGGTCAAAACAGCACAGCATACACATTGTTAAAACCACAGCTAGCCACCTAACCAGATATGCCTTTGTGAATACAAATGTAAGTATGTACATTCTAAAGATAAACATAGTGTGTTTCAAGATATCTAGCACAGACGTGGTATCTACATACACATCTAATTTTAAGACCTTTACTTTTTTATGATATTTTTTGCTTTCAAGGGGCCCAGCAGCTCATTTTTGCCACCAAGCAGGTCAACCTGGCCATGCCACAGTGAGGTCTGTGGATGGTCCTAAATATCTGGACATTGTATCTAAAAAGAAACATTACTGTTATTTTTTTCAAATGTAACTTCAAAGCAGTAAGCACCATAAAGTTCCTAGTGCATTGGGGTAAACAGTAGCCCAAGTAATACAGTTTTATTGTTATCATGGGTGAAATACCTTTTCAGTTCTGATGTACTAGCAGATTTATGGAGCCAGATCAGTGACCGTTACATTTGGCACTGAAAATTTAATTTGGCGTTGAAAACAAAACCTGAACTTGATATTTTTTACATTCTGATGTGTTTTTCAATGACATTGTCTCGATTTTTTCTACATGTCACTTGACATTGTCATTGAAAAACACATCAGAATGTAAATAATATAAAGGTCATGTTTTGTTTTTAAAGCCACATTTTCGATGCCAAATGTAAAGGTCACTGTTTTGGCTCCATACAGATTGCTTATATCTTAATGATATTAAAATAATATGATAATGTTAACATCTGTTTTATGTTTTATTATGATGGACGTGAAAAATCTGGCTTTGCAATTAACATTGCCTACTTCATGTTTTGACCAAACTAAGCCAAACAGGCGGTACTGTCTCTTTAAGGGCTGTCACTGCTCACTCCTTGCTAGCCTCCCACTGCTTGTTATTTTCTGCAACAAGATGGCTGTCGTTCCTGAGAGCAGAGTCCTCACTTTCAGCGTTTTTAAATGGAGCTCTTACTCGTCTACATATTTACCTGAGTGAGTAATGCAAACGGTAGTTTTTCCGGCGTATGCATTTGGTGTTGTGGTTACAGGTGGTCTTTTCTCGCCTCGTTGCACCAGTGTATCTTCCAGCCGGCCAGACTGGCCTAGCTCGTCTGCGATCCGAGCTTGCTAGCTTTAGCTTTGTCAGCGGCGATAGGGGCGTTTGATTTTCATACGTAGTCGCCCGACAGTGATGTTGTTGATGATCCAATGAACCATTTGTGTTAACAGTGGTGTGTGGAGAATTGTATGTTCGATAAAACAACCTTTAGGTATTTATTTGGACCGTGTAGTTATTCCACAATGTAATTTTAATTATTCAGTAGATAGGAGTTTCTCTTGTGCACTAGCCCTTCTTTTTAGGTGCTGTCAACTTTACAGTTTCTTCTTTTGAGAAGAGCTTGTTTTGTATGAACAGCCTTTAATATTTTGTATTGACACTGGGTCAACAAATTCGTAGCAACTACAGTGGCTTAAAAAGTATCTTATTTTCATATTTGATTCAGCAATGCGCAGTCCGGCATCCTTATATGTAAAAAAACGAACGTCCACGTTAGCTCAGCTCAAGTAGGCAACTATAGATTTAGCTGCTGTTAAATAACCAGAGCCCTTCTTTAGCAACAACAGCTAATCAGCTTTTTTTTTAACCGCCTAGTTGGAACTGATGTTATAGAACAAACTGTCACACTTTATGGCTGGCATACACAAATAAACCATCCTAAATGTTGAAGTCACGCATAGTTATAGCACCTTGGCCTGTTGCTGCTTTAGCACACAAGCTACATTTTAGCATAACTGACGTTAATGTTGGCTAGCAAACAACAACAATCAGCTGCTAGCACAATCTAGCTGGGCTGCATAAGCAGTGGTATTGTTATATTGTTCCTTAACCCTTCCAGCTAGTTTATGCACACCGAACATTCTCTCCCGTGTTTGTACTGCCCTGTAGTAAGTTGTGATTCCTGTCATAACTTTGATATAATGTTGTCTACTGTGTTTCTGTGTTCTATAGGAATATCTTGGTGGACAAACCTAATGATCAGTCTTCCAGGTGGTCTTCTGAGAGCAACTACCCTCCACAAGTAGGTCTACTGCTGTTTACACAAACTGTCTTCACTTGACGTCAGTGTTCCAGGTGGAGCTCGACATGAGAATTGACAGTGGGCTTTACAATCTGTTATCAACATCCTTTAGTCACAGCCAGTTCCCACATGCCATTGACCGACTACAGCAACACGGTGGCAGGCAGACTTTGAGGTTATATCTGAAAGTTTGTATTGTATGGCAAGGGTACATTTTAAAAACCAGATTGACTAGTTGATCTACAGAAAATTAATCGTTTGAGTCATTATTCAAGCAGAAATGCCAAACATTCCCAACTTCCCAATTGTGACAATTAGCTGTATTTTCTTGTCTTTTGTGATAGTTAGCTGACCATGTTGGGGTTATGGATGGTTGGTTTGCCAAAATAAGCAGTTTGAAGACGTCACTTTGGGGTTTTAGAAATTTTGATAGACCTTTTTTTGTTTTGTGACATTTAATAGAAAAAACACGAATGAATGAATAATTAGTTGCAGCCCTAATTGGTATTAATCTTGAGTCATTCAGGTATTTTTAGCTAATATGTGGCATCATCAGTTTCTTGGTGTGTGTCGCTTAATAGAAGAAGCAGAATAAAAACATTTAAAAAAAACAACATAACCATCTGAATATACCCTACTCATCTTTGATTTGTACAGGCTTAAATGTACAAGGCCTAAATCTGACCTAAACAAACTACGAATTACAGCTGATATGGTTGGCAAAGATATATTGCATATTGGTTTTGGCTTCAGAAAACCATGTCACCTTGAACGAGACTGAATCTCTATGAGAGCCGGGCCTCAAAAATACTATGGACTTTACTAAGAGAGGGGACTTGGCTGAAGTTAAGTTTAAATCACTGTCCAAAGTGGAAGAGTGCTGGGTTGGGAATCTTGGAAAGAACTAGTTGTAATTGATCTCTGCTAAAAAAAACAAACATAAAAAGACATGTTCATAGGAACTAAATTCAGTCATAATTTATGTAAAGAACTCATAGATCTTCTTCTTTATAGGAAAGCTGCCAATGTTGTCATGTTATTCATATCAAACCAGTACAGTAATACAGAGATTTCCATAACAGCCGACTACTCATTATATTAATTTTTGATTCTAATGAAATACTTTTGTTAAGTTGCGATTCGCCTCCACTCCCAAACAATGCAAGCCTGATGGAGAAACACATCTGTCTGTATGAGTATGAATGTGTGTCTGCTCATCTGAGTATAGAGTGGAGAGTTGTCTTTTAATGTGTGACAAATATTACCAAAGAAATTTATTAAAAAACACATTAAGAATTGCATTGATTGCACAGACCGGGGGCATCCAGCAACTTAACGACTGCACAGTAAACATTAAATTACTTGTAGAATAAATTTCAAAGTACTGCTGCTGGTGTATGATCACTCAATAATCTTGGGCCAAGATATATTTCTGTATACTCATTTAATCTCCCTAAACAATATAAACCCAGTAGGGTCCATAGGTCCTTAGTAAGCGGTCAGCTAGTTGTGAATTGAGTCAGAACCAAACAGGATCATGCAGCTTCTGTCTATTATGCTGCACAAAGATGGAACCAACTTCCTCTAGATCTCAGATGTGCCCCGACTTTAAAAACTTTTAAAATCAAAACAAAACTCTGCTGTTCTCCTGTACCTTTGCATGACTTCATGGTTTCTCTAATGCTCTTTTATTTTCTTGTTACATTGGCAACTTACAACTTAATACTGCTCTTACTGCACTGTAATTGTATTTTATTTAATTTTAAAATGTAATTAACTGATTTTATTCTTGTTTTGAATGTCAATTTATGTTTTTCTTTGACTATGTAAAGCACTGTGTATTGCCTCTATTTGAAATGTGCTATATAAATAAAGCTGCTTGCCTTAAAAAGTTTCGTGAAAGTGAGAAATAGGTGTGGTTTTAAATATTATGTACTGTATAGCCATTATTATTTATAGACTGTGTGGCCTAAAATGCACAAGAAGCCCAATTCTGTTTTCTAATAATCCACTGGATGTTTACAGTTGGGTAGGCAGTCATTAAAACATGCAATAAATAAGATCAGTGATGGAATACTTGCATTATGTGCCAAAGGCCACCACATTTGGGCTTTTACAGGCAGAATGTTTCCCCTGGAATCAGGCTGTATTAACACATGTTGACTCCTGACAAACTGGGGCGAACAACAAGATCAATGCCTGACAGGCGAGTCAGAAGTCAGTAGAAGTGCTTTTATCTTTTATTGATTGTAAAGCTTGAAAGTGAAATTCACGTGGAAAAGACTCATGAGTGACATCTGTGTTTATTAAAGTTTCATCCCAGATGAATGCTGCTAAAGGCTCAGGACATGGATTGACAGACTGTCTGTCTTTTATGAGTGGATGTGAGAACATTGGTCCCTGGGGTGTGTTAAATGCCTGTTTTCCAGTGGCACATTTAATCAATGTTCCGGCCTATGGTCTCCACTTTTTCTGGCCTAATGGCCACTGGTGATTTGTCATTAGTTGTCCTGGCTTGTTAGAGCACTTGTGACATGCGGATGCGGCTCATAGATTGTGTGTAATGCCACTTACCTGGTGCAGTAGATTGACCCTGCTGTAGTCATTTAGATGATGAGCAAATCTTTTCACAGTGGCTGGCCTGCCATAACCACAGGCAATTTCCTGCAGTCCTCCACACACACTAATAGCATCTTAACTCTGCTCTTCTGCCTTTTTTATGTCTCCTCTCTCTTTTTCTGCAGTTTTTAATCTTGAAATTAGAACGGCCGGCAATTGTTCAGAGCATCACCTTTGGGAAGTATGAGAAGACTCACGTCTGCAACTTGAAGAAGTTTAAAGTGTTTGGTGGGATGAGTGAAGAGAACATGACAGAGATTTTGTCCAGGTGAGATGTCACTGCTGATGCCACACCAGCTGTTTGTTTTGATTTTGATTATTGCTGTCTGATTTTTGGCAACTGAAATTGCGATGCCATATACAGCATTTTTTTGTTAATCTTGTGAGAGAAATTGTGATTTTTGGGGTGATACACATCCTTGTGTAAGATCTGCCTCACATTTTGGATATAAGTCACTAAAAAGGCAGCACAAACATACTTTTTATGTTTAATAGCTGAGTGGAGTTTAGTTCTGAGATGGACCACAATGGAAAAAGTGGTTATTACTGAATTTCCTTCACGTTTTAAAGGCCAGTTTGAGAAAATGAATAGAAGGGCCCCACCTACAATAAGAGGTCGACGGAAGCAAAGTGAACAGTTTAAAACAATTAAAAGGATGATAATTTATAGACATGCAGCTTTTGGTTGTGCTGCCCCACTTCATATTGGCAAAAGTAGTCCACTACTGAAAATGCTTTAAAGCTTTCAGAGTACTTGCACAATCATGGAGTACCTGAAACTTGGATTTAGTAACATCCACGATCGTGTCCCCAAAGCAGGTAGAGAAGAGTGGAAACAAAGGTCGAACTTGTTAAAATAAATGCACATGAAGTTACAGATTAAGTAACGGAAAAGGCCTCTTGGAAAATGGATGAGGTATTGATTAGATGTGACTGATCACCATAAAATACAGTTTCTTTATCAGTGTTTTAGCCATCAGTTACATTTGTTCAGTTAGGGTGGGCCCAGCGACTCTTCAGACCGATGTATATTGACTTTGTCCTCTCTGGTATACCTGGGTACTAAAATAATCCCAGGACATCTTATGTTTTCAGTTGTTCAAGTGTTTAGTTAGCGTTTTAGCTCTTGGGGGCATGTTGTGGCGCTAATGGTTTTCCCCTCTGGTGGGCGTGTTTTCTCACAGTATGATGCGCTCTGTCTGGAAGTAGCGTGACACATCTAATATGACCCAGTAAACAAAGGAACACCAGAACACAGCGGAGGACAGGGAATGTTTTATGGTGTTTCTTCTCGCTGTGTGGCTGTTTATTACAACAAGCTGTGTTTGAGAAAATGCTGCAGGAGAGTTTGGGAAATGCTACTTCAGAGCTCGGAGGGGATGATTCTGTTGACCAATCAATGGACTGCAGTGTTTCTAGCTCAACCTTTAAGTCCCAGGTCAGTGCGCTAGGTACCTCAAAAGAGGGGTAACGCACAGACGCTGCAGAATTGGGTGGTTCTTTTGGTGCCATTCTCAACTTTTGCCAATGGACACACAAAAATGACCTTTCTAAGGTGTAACAAACTGAACTGGACTGCTTGGTGGAAACGCAGCTTCAATTCCAGGTATCAGATGAGTAGTCTGTATTGATATACCCTGACTTAAGGTATCAGTGTCATTCATTCTTGTGATTAGAAGATCACAAATTCCTGGAAGAACTGTACTGTGTAAAAGCAGCGTTTGCATTGATCTGCCAGTTTTGGTGATACCTGATGCTATTTACAGAATATATTTTGCTCATACAGGTACACATGCACAGTAGATGTTGATATTTGGTTTCTTTTTTCTACACGTGGAAACTAAAATACCTGCAATCAGTGTAGGAAAGTGGCCGATCACTTATATCCTCCAGTTTTGCTACATTAGCAGACTGCCCGTTTGATAAAGAAGAGGACAGATCATAGCTGCCAGCTGCCAAACTGACAAGTGAAGTGAAGTTTGGTTAACTGCCAGATTTTGATGATAAGCATATGGATGAAGTTGGCATCTCAAAGTAATATGTAAAACAGCTGCATCATCTCTATTCTCTATTTCCTTCTCTCGCAGTGGCCTTAAGAATGACTACAACAAGGAAACGTTCACCTTAAAGCACAAGATTGACGAGCAGATGTTTCCCTGCAGATTTGTCAAGATAGGTGAGAACTGTGCTTTCTGTTGGTCTACATAATGAACATTTCTGTCTTTAAAAAAAAAAAAAAAAAAAAAAAAAGGATTTTTACACAGTTTCCCTCTTTCTCTTTGCTCTGTGTCTCAGTGCCTCTGATGTCTTGGGGTCCTAGTTTTAATTTCAGCATCTGGTACATTGAGCTGCACGGTATTGAAGATCCTGATGTGGTGCAGCCCTGCCTTAACTGGTACAGCAAGGTAAGCACCCGGCGGTAGCCTGGGGGTTCCACACTTAAGCTTCAGCACGCACGAATCTGTAATTGGATGGATTAACCAGCTGGCAGGAGAACTTAACATCTGCAACTAGTCCTTTTAACCTTGAGCAAGGCAGCTAAAGATATGATCACGCCTACACTTTTTCTTTCAGAAAACCAGATTGAAAACATTGGATTTGCTAAATTTTCTTAGCTTAATTACAACCAATCCAGGGAGTGTAAATGAAAGCCACAGATGGTAGCACATTCATTAACTTGTCGTCCCATGTTTCTTTTTAAATTCAGCTCATCAAGATGAACTTATTCTGAACTCCTTTACATCATTACAAATTGCAGTTTGACCCCAGGTCATTTTGTTCTACACCTTCCAAGCATTAGGTAACTTGAGGCAAGATAAATGCAAACATCCATCTTCTGACTTCATACATTTTTGTAGTGGAATGACATTTCAGTCCCACACCTAGCTGTTTCTGGCTCTAACAGAAGATATTATAGCAGGTCTGGGTTTTGGGATTTTCTTTTACTGATGCAACTATAATATCTTTTTTTAATTATTTATTTATTTATTTTAATCAAACCAAAAGATGTTTGTAATCTTACCTGATTTGCTAACTATAAAAGTAGTTCTTTTCCATTTAACCAGAAAAGCCAAACATCTTAAATTCACCAGTGCTGTGTTAAAAGATAAATCCAGTTTATTATGTTGATAGGATTTGCCTACATTCCAACATTGTACTAACCAAGTTAGTAGCTGAAATCTAGGAGCACAGTGATGTTGCTAAAAAAAAGTCTGATGGTGAATTCAACCCCCCTAGTTATCTTTTAACAGCTGTACATTACATTACATTAGAATTTACTTGATTAAGAGTAGGTAAAAGAGTAAAAAGTTGACCAAGCATTTGGTAGTAATACTGGAAAAGCTTTTGGTGTTGTTTAGTGTCACCCAAGTTCACATGGGACTGTTGTTACCTTTGAGTAAACAGCTTCTAATGCGTGGCTAACACCTTGCCCCTGCAGTACAGAGAACAGGAAGCCATCCGCCTTTGCCTCAAGCACTTCCGACAGCATAACTACACAGAGGCCTTCGAGTCACTGCAGAAGAAGACGCGGATAGCACTGGAGCACCCGATGCTTACCCACCTGCACGACCGGCTGGTGCTGCAAGGAGACTTTGACGCCTGTGAGGAGCTCATAGACAAAGCTGTGAGAGGTATCGTACTTGGCCCGATGAATCCAAAGTAAAACGTGGCAGGTTCCTGCTGAGTTAAAGACTACTTCAGATACTTAGTCAAATCTTATATGCCTGGTTTCTTCTTGTGTTAATGGCTTTCCCGTATTCCATCCTCTTGTCTTTTCGCTAGACGGTTTGTTTAACCAGTATATCAGCCAGCAGGAGTACAAGCCCAGGTGGAGTCAGATCATCCCCAAATGCAACAAAGGTACTACAAGCGCCCAAGAAATCAACCGAGACGACATGAACAGTGAGCCCATCTATTCAAGCGGGAAACATTCCCGATCCGTCAAACATTTCAGCACACTGTGAAAGCTTTGTGGCCTTGTAGCTAAAGCAGTGTCGCTCTCTTTTTTTTCTCTCGCCCTCCTCCCTTTGTTCTACCCGTTCAACATTATCCTTTCTCTCTCGCCTTCCTCTGCGTCATCTTCCATCTCCCGCGCTCACACACCATTCTTGTCCTACTTCCGCTCTGCAGGTGATGGCGACGACAACAGGCCAGGGATGAGGGGAGGACATCAAATGGTCATTGACGTCCAGACTGGTGAGACCCATGCAGCCAGTGTTCTGATTTGGCTGTTTAGCTGACGCTATGACTCACATACTCCTACACGGACTCAGAAAGCTCTTTTAGTGTTTAATCAAATTAGACCTCCCTTCCCGTCCCCTCCACCTCTGGCCATTTTCCTCCAAAATAAAACCATCCTGTGGGCATTTCTCTTCTAAGAGCACATAAATCACAACGTTTGTTTTGACACAGACACACAGCGATTGTTTTTTTGTTTTTTCTTCTGTCTGGCAACACTGTTGGTGGTGTACTTCCTCAACGGCCGTCTGAAAAACAAAAGCCTGCATTGTGTCTGTGATGCAGTGTCTGCAACTTGTGTCAGAACGGAGAGACGGTATTGTGTCCCTCTGGTGTGTGTCTCAGGCTGCAGACACTGATTTCTCTGTTTTGGCAGCATTAGTTGATAGTAGATGTTGATACAGGAGATCCCAATTGATTTCTTTGTGTCCTGTCCTGATGCTCACTAATTCTTTTCCGCTTTGGTTCTTATGGAGCGTTTAGCCAAAGAATCTGTGTGTCTCAACACAAGGCGTGACTTTTAACGTCAGAATGTTTGGGCTTCTATAAATGATGGCTTTGTCACCAGTCTGGTCAAAACAGGGCTTGTCTGTTAAATGCTTAGGCCTTGAAAATGATTCATTTGTTGCCAGTTGTGTTCCGTCCCGGTCCCTGTCACTTTTGCTCCAGATACCTTACAATTCTGAGTATGAGACATTTTCATGATAATGGAGCTTCTAATCAAAACAGTCTTTACCCATGCAACACGTGATCTTTGTCACCTGTTCCTGTTTTGATCCTGACTGATTATTTTCTGATTTAAATAAGTTTTAGCTAAAGAACCTGTGTATATCTCAGCACAAGTTGTGGCTTTTAACGTTAAAATGTTGTTTTGTTATTTAACAGTCCTGTAAACATCCTGTCACTTTTGATCCCATTGCAATCCTTAGTAATTACATTGAGCTAATGATGAGACGTCATGATCTCATGCTGAAGTCCTGAATCACAGACAGTCAGATGATAAATTTCCTGTCCCATCCCAATCCTGACGATACAACAGCACACGAAACGTTAATCTTAAACTGATTTTAAAAGTGACGATCCTCAGCCCAAAACAAACCTACTGTCGATTGTTACAAGTGACTCATTAAATATTTTTTGGGTTTCACAACTTTCTGGCATGAACTCTGTTTTGGAGTTGCAGCAGTAATGGCACAACTTATTTCCTCCTACACAAGTCTTTGATACAATCACAACTTCCCACATCTCCCATCTGCCTGAGCTACAGTGACTCTTCTTTGACCCAAACAACAATGTTTTCTCAGCAGAGACTAGCAAGCTTATTAATTAGAGACAACACAGATGTGGTGTATCACAATACATCATGTGCTGTGTTCTTGTAACACCTTCTCCTTGTAACTGAGTAGTTTCCACATATTAGTGACTCCCAAATGTATTTTGAAAATATAAAAAAAAATGATAATGGGAGGAGAAGTTAAATTCTAAAACTTGGGATTGGGATTTGAAAGAGAGACAAATGACAGCTTGTGCTTATTCACCGTCTTCAGATTGGGATTTCAGTCTTCTGGGTTGTATCTACTATATTTTGTGTGGTTTGCTACACTGATCTATGTTAAACACTGTTTCCTATTGCACAACCTTGTGACCAAGTGAATCAGTCAAAGACACAAGACAAACAAACAAGCTAAAAAAACTGATAACAAATTGGCTGTTTGTGGTTGAAAACTACACTTTCTCCATCGGCTTCATACAATAAACACTGTAAAGCCCTTTGCGAAACACTCCATTTTCTTAAAACAGACCTGTTCAGGTCGCACACAAAAAAAATCAATATTGTTGGCACGTGTGCAGTATTAATGGACTCCGATCAGGGGCAATAAAGGTGATTGGTGTATGCCTACAGAAAAATCTGCATTTGTTACTGATCACTATCACTAGCCTATAGCAGGTGTATTATGGCCACTGGGTGCTTACCGTTTTATTTGGGACAATAAAAATAATAATTAGTGAGTGACTATAAAACCCAGAGTCCCCTGTTCTCTTTAGAAACACCTCATGTCTGTCTTCGTTCAGCTTTTGAGCGGCGCACGTGTCTAAACGGTCAAATGAAAAGGTTGCAGCAACGTATGAAAATGCTGGAGGCTGGATCTTACTGTGTCACCATGTCTGTCGATTTAATTCCTCTACAGAAACTGACTGCGTGTCAGTTCAGCTTACCTTAGGGAACTTGACATGCTTTTTTAAAGCATAACCTTAATCTGATTATTCACAGTAACTGCTTGAGTGTGTTTCTACAGAGTTGAAGGATTGTAGAGCGCTTGAGTTTAGCTGGATGAAGAGAAAATGCTTAATGTTGTGAAGCTGCAGTTTGTTGTTTTGTTGTTGAGCGTGTTTGTTCCCTGCAGAGACCGTGTACCTGTTTGGGGGCTGGGACGGCACGCAGGACCTGGCTGACTTCTGGGCTTACAGCGTTCAGGAGAACCAGTGGGCCTGCATCTCCAGAGACACTGAGAAAGAGGTGGGTGGGGTTACAAGCCATTTTGTCGAGATGCTGATGGTTATTGAGGAGACGCAAATGCATACAAAATATTTTTTCATATATCTATGTATAATTAAAAAGTGGTGGGAATGTTTGTTTCTTAAAGACTTCAAACGTTCACCATGTTCCAGTGTTTTGAGCATGAAATCTTTCTGCTTATATATTTTTTATCTTAGAATTATTAGGTGTGAATCAGAAAGCTATTGTTAGCTTTAGTTTAGGTTAGATTTCAATACAGACAGAATTCAGGAACATGTTTTCTTTTTATTCATGTTTAGAGGTAAGAGTGGGCGGTATGGCCATAATCTCCTATTACGGTATATGCAATATTAAATCAGGGTAACAGTATGTATCATGATACAATAATTGTTGCTCAAATCACGTTACCTTGAGAGGCAGCAGGATTTGCAAGATCACGCAAGAATCCAGTCCTGATGTGCTAGCCTGCCCCGAATACATGTTAGAGACAGTAACCTCCTGTGTTGGAAACTATACTATCAAATCTCTACCTGTGGACACATTACTACCGTTGCATGGTATATACTGTCATGTCACCCAAGCATATTTGGATGCGAAGTTTTTGTTAGTATGATTTATAGTCTTCATCAGTGCTTCAATTGTTGCGTTTTGGAACAATTTTTGTTTTTTTTCTATGTATTGACTGCTCTGTTGTAGCAGACACCACTCATCAAGACCAGTTTATTACTAACACTAATTAATATATAATAATTATACATATGTAAAACAGCTGTGCATATCTGTCTCCTTTGTACCAATCAGAGTGGTCCGAGTGCTCGCTCATGCCACAAGATGTGCATCGATTCCCAGCGGCGTCAGATCTACACGCTAGGCCGGTACCTGGACTCCAGCGTCAGGAACAGCAAGTCTCTGAAGAGCGACTTCTACCGCTACGACATTGACGCCAACACATGGACGCTACTCAGTGAGGACACGTCTGCTGACGGAGGGCCGAAGTTGGTGTTTGACCACCAGGTAACTGTGACTCCGTTTCTGTTTGTACGTCTCCATATTTCATTTCCATCACCAGCTGGGAAACCTGCACCAGCTGAATATTTTGCAATGAGTCATTGCAAACTGGTCCCATTCAAAGCTTCACTTTGTGTTTTGCTTGTGAAATACACTCATTTAGCCTGCCACATGGACGTATAAGCAGACCTGTAGAGGGCACCGCCACTCAGCCTTGCTTTGCTTCCTCCTGTAATCCTCTTTCTAAACTCTGTCACTGCCTGTTTCTTGTTTCTGCTCTTCCTACAGATGTGCATGGACTCTGAGAAGCACATGATCTACACATTTGGCGGTCGCATCCTGACATGTAACGGCAGTGTGGAGGACAGTCGGACGTCAGAGCCTCAGTTCAGCGGCCTGTACGCTTACCACTGCCAGGCAGGGACTTGGAGCCTCTTGCGGGAAGACTCATGTAACGCTGGGCCAGAGGACGTCCAGTCACGCATCGGACACTGCATGCTCTTCCACACTGTGAGTCCAGTCGGCCTGTCTGAATACACAGTCTGGGTTTGTTTGTATTGCTGTGAAGGTAATCCTGTCAGATCACTTTACTCAGATACTGCTAGCATGAATGTTAATCATTATTTCTGTATTCCTCCATTCATGTGTCTTTGTTTCCTGTACCTGTAGAGAAACCGCTGTCTGTACGTGTTCGGGGGTCAGCGGTCAAAGACGTACCTCAATGATTTCTTCAGCTATGATGTGGACCGAGACCATGTAGAGATCATATCTGATGGCACCAAGAAGGACTCAGGCATGGGTATGATTTATCCTCTAGCAGTTCTTTCTCTGGCAGGAGCTGGCAAATTCCAGCACACAATTTGGAAAAGTTATTAATATTTGCACAAGATAACTTTAAAACCTCTCGCTCTGTCAGTCAGTCTTATATTGTTCTTATTATAGAAATGGAAATTCAGTATCAAGCCAAATTTGAACTCAGAGATAACACTGGTGATGAGCAGCAGTGGAAACACCCTTCCTTGTGTTTAGATTCTATATCCGACAGTTTAGTATCAAGGAAAACTACAGTTTGGACATCAGCAAGCGTTTAGCGAAGTAATCTGCGTCTGCTGAAGTAATTACTTCTCTGGTGAAGTATTAAATGAATGTCAACATGCATTCACATCTTCCCAGTTTCTTTATAAATCAGTCAATGTGCTAAACCTCCAGGTATCATTCATTTAAGCATTTTTCTTTTTTGCATGACAAAGATAAAACCACAAAATCAAACAATTGTTAATATTACTAGTTAGTTGGATGAAGGTGTAATATGATAATTAAAGGCTGCTGTCAAATACAATAGCTGTTGATTATGAGACCAAGTAAGTAACATAACTGGTAGAGAATTGAAGTTTAGTATGTAGTATTGTATGTATTTATAATTAGGGGTGTACAATATATTGGTGAATAAGAAAATAAAGTTCTTGTTCCAGTAATTTAATTTCACATTAATAAAATCGACTACGATTATTACAGACAGTGGACTAATTATAGGTTTATTGGAAAAACGAACTTGTCCTCTTCACGTGTTTGCATTTGTAAGATTAATATCAGCCACAACAAATGGATAATCATCGCTTATCGTTGCCCTGAAAGTCCATATCGTGCATCTCGAATAGTTGCTGTACCTATCATGCTTGATTTGAAAATAGGAGTTGGTAATTTATCAGAGCAGTGTAATACAAAGAAAGGAAATGCCAAAGCAGCAAAAATGCCTGTTCTCAACTCATACTGCACAGATGCAATCAGAGAGTCTTCCATTGTCTAGAATCTGTTCAAACAGGCTTCACCAAGTCGTTTGTGATTGTGCTCCCATTGCTTTCATCGCAGGCTACAGGATGTGGACTGGTGCTGCGCAGATGGGTTTAGATACAGTGTGAGACAGAAGTTCGTTCACAGCGACAGATTATTGAATCTAAATCAGTTGCCTCTTCAAACACATTGAATGGACAGAAATGCAGCTCAAACCTGTGGCTCCATTAGACAAAATAAACAACTTGTGATCATGGCAGCCATCTCTCCTGCAGCTGCATTCACAGTCCAATGTGCTCTGTATGTTTATCTTCTCTGCCTCTGTCCAAGGAGACATGACACATTCTCTAGTTAAAAAGCTCCAGCAGCAGTCTGACACTTCCTGCCCTGGCACACAGACTGACTGAGATGTCTGCCATGCTCTCAGCACGAGCCTCAAACACTGTATAAATAGACCTCGGTCTGCTGAAAGTTCACCTCTGTCCTGCCAGAGCCAGGCAGAGGGAGATAATGTGGACATAGTGAGAATATTGGGGAGAGACTTTGAAAAATGTAATTTGAATGAGTGAAACGGCAACAAAAAAAAAAAGAGAGAACGGAATGTATTTTGGCAGGAAGGACGCAGCAAGCCCAAACAGTCCTCTCTGTCTCATAATTAGTGTCACATGTTGATGTGTGCCGTGGCTCAGACCGGGCTCAGCACTGCAGCAGCATCTCGTCCTGTTAGTCTTCATGTGCTGACCTGTAACCCCGCCTTTGAAATCAGATCAGACAGAGCTCAGCTCTCGCACACAGCTTTAGTTGAATGATATGACAGTAATTAATGAAATGTTGTTGTCATTGTTGCAAAGCAGTGGCTACACACAAATATATTCACCCATCAGCCGTAACATTATGACCACCTGCCTAATATTGTGTGGGCCTTTTGCCACCAAACCAGCCCTGACCCATCAAGGCTTGGACTCCACTAGACCTCTGAAGCTCTGCTGTGGTATCTGGCACCAAGACGTTAGCAGCAGATCCTTTAAGTCCTGTAAGTT
>JAVQJL010019879.1:0-15403 GCA_036024295.1 Nannoperca obscura | reverse complement strand
CATATCATTCAGTCGTTTCAACATAATTCAACATTTCAAAGCAGCTATTCAGTTTAGCGATAGCATTTCAGCAGCCAGCATTCACACCGCAATTTCTTCAGAAATTGCCTTCTCTAGTTATTACTGCCTTTCTTTGTGTTGTTCCACTATGGAAACATGTTCCTAGCAGCACTCAAAAGAATACTGAAAATGACCAACAGAAACACAAAATCAATAGTTAGTTAGTTATTTTTGTAAAGACATTATGTGACCAAAAAAAAAGAAATAAAATTGTAACTGTTGTTGTAATACTACTAAAATGTTCTAATCTGTATGGTCCTTTTGGGACTATATTGTGTAGTGTTGCATAGTGTTGTATAGTGCATTGTTGTGTTTCTGATAAATTTGGTTCCTCAGATTTGTTAAATAAAGACAAGAGGTACAAGAATACAATCCCACCACATAAAGTTAAGCCTTAAGCTGTAACAAAGCATTGAGTACATACACAAACAACTAAATTAGAACATTTCTACTGCAGTGCTGCTGTATTGTTTTGCATCATACAGGTGTTTTTCTCTGTTATTTCTCTGCTCACTCAGTGAATAAGCAGGGTGATGGTGTAATTAGCATTTAATACTCAAAATCAATCCTCTAAATGCTTCACCCAGTCTTTACCCTCTACTCCTTTGGCTGGCTAATGATATCACAACAGAGAGGTGCCGAGTAAATGACAAAGGAAGGCTAGCCGCCTCAGCACAGACAGTAAAGTCTATTTTATCCACGGCAACCTGCTCTCGGTGGTTGCCAAGACAACCAGTGCGACATTGTTTAATCAGATTTATGGACACAAAATCATACTGGTTCTGTAAGGGCACAAGTATCACATACTAAACGACAACGTAAATAATTAACCCCAATATAATCAAAACAAATAAGTTAACATAAAATGTGATGTATGGACAAACAACGCAGAGGTGTGTGGTGAGGGGAGATCTGCAAAGGACTGGCTGCTGCTCTGGCTGTATGCATGAGGCACACCGGGCCCATGATACTGATTAACCTGCCAAATGGTCTGCAGCTCTGGAGACAGAGAGGAGAACCCACAGCAGAGTGAACCAAGCAGAGGGGTCGTCACAGGCGTGCGTTCCTATAAAGTAGGGAAAGGAAAGCAAAGAACAATTACTCATGTGTTCTGACAATTGAGGTGTGGTCCTGCTCCCGAAATTCTGCTAGATAGCTTCAATTGCCAACATAATCCATCCACCTGGCAGGTGTGGCATATTGAGATGCTGATTAAACAGCATGACACAGGTGTGCCATAGGCTGGTTTAAAAGCCCACTCTAAATTGAGCAGTTTTATCACACAACATGATGCCACAGATGTCACAAGTTTTGAGGGAGCGCGCAATTGGCATGCTGACAGCAGGAATGTCCATCAGAACTGCTGCATGTGGATTGCACATTCATTTAACTACCATAAGCCATCTCCAATGTTGTTTCTGAGAATGTGGCAGTACATCCAACTGGACCCACCAGACCAGCTGTAACCACAGCAGCCCAGGACCTTCTCATCCGGCTTCTTCACCTGCATGATGGTCTGAGACCAGCCACCCGGACACCTGATGCAACAGTTGCCATCAAAGAATTTCCGCACAAACCTTTAGAAACCATCTCATGGAAGCTCATCTGGTCTTGAGCTGACTGCTGTTTGTTGTCGTAACCGACCTGAGCGGTTGTATGCTCAACTTCGTCTGGCACTTTGGAGAAGTGGTCTCTCCACAGATGAATCATTTCATTGTAGTGGGAGATGGAAGGCATGAGCTACGAACAACAAACATAGGTGCATTTTATTAAGGGCAATTTGAATGCACAGAGATTCCGTGATGAGATCCTGAGGCCCATTGCCGTGCCATTTATCTGCCACCCTCACATGTTGCAGCATGATAATGCACAGCCCCATGTTGCAAACAGTTCCTGGAAGCTGAAAACATCCCAGTTCTTCCATGTCCTGCATACTCAGACATGTCACCCATTCAGCATGTTTGAGATGCTCTGGATCAGCGTGTACGACAGCGTGTTCCAATTCCTGCCAATATTCAGCAACTTCACACAGTCATTGAAGTAATCTTTTTTCAAGATAAATCTGCACATTTTAGAGTGGCCTTATATTGTGATCAAACCAGCTTGTTAAACAGAACAATTATTACACAGGTGTGCCTTACACCTGTGCAATAATCATGCTGTTTAATCAGCATCTTGATACGCCATGCATGTCAGGTGGATGGAAGTTCTCACTAACATGAATGTAAACTAATTGAAAAAAAATAAAAAAGTCATGGATCTTTTATTTTGACTCAAGAAAAATGGGAGTGAAAAAAGTGTTAAAATCTTTTTTACAATATACTCAATATACTTTACTGTATGTCTTTGCAGTTATTAGAATATAATGCATCCACAAAGCACATTATACATAATATGAAGACCACGACGCACAGCACCTTCAGAATTATGGTTTAATTTGCACTTCAGTGCAGCCAAGATGATTTTAGTCTTGGTTGATAGTCTTATGCCATCAGATTAATCTTGCTAGAAAGAAACAGACAGGTAAAACAGAAAAAGAGAGATAGAGATGAGGGGCTGTCATCAGTTTATGAGCCAGTATGTGGGTGGTGATATTGACTTGTGTTTCATTACCCTTGAATAGGCTATTGATCAGCCTGTTCGTGTATTTCTGTAAAGCACACCATACACACATAAACATGCACAAACACAGTGCTCACAATAGGCTGTCTGTCGACGTAATGATTGATTGGCAGACACCTGGACATTTTCTCTCTCTCTATCACTATATCACTTTGACACACAGATGCCCAAACGCCAACACACAATCAAATTGGTGTTTGATTCCTCCCACGCCAACACTGCCTTTCTCTTTCAAATACACACAAACACTCACACACGCACACACACACACACTCACACACACACACACACACACACACACACACACACACACACACACACACACACACACACACACACACACACACACATACAATACCTTCAGTCTCTCTCATCTGCAGCCTCACATCACAATGCTATCTCTGCTTATTATGTCTCCTTTGTGTCCTTGCCCTACTGCCAAGAGCGATGGGGCCAGAGCTCCTATTGTTCCAGGCCCTGTCTATCAAGCGCGGCTGTGCCGGCTTATCAAAATGAACATTACCATAACACTGGACCCGCTGGCAAAAAAAGAGAGAAAGAAATACCAAAGGTGAGCTGAGCAAAGACCACAATACAGCTCCACATAATAGTGCCTTGACATTTCCAGAGCGACAGGTAATAGAGGGCTAATAGCTTTCTTGGTCTGCGAATGTGTATGTGTGTGTTTGTGTATTTGTTTGTTTTCTTTACTGGTGTATGCTTGCGTGCATACAGAAAAGTTTGCATACATATATGCATATACGTCTGTTTTGCCTAACTTTGTCGTAGTAAAGTCAAACAGAAGCAGTGGAGCTAATATTAGCTTAATCAGGCTAAAGCTAATAATTTATAGCTGAAGCTAATAAAATCTGCTCATTTCAGGAGGCAACAGGAGGCAGGGACTTGGTGAGCTGTCACTTGAGGAGCAGGTTTGAAAAATGAGAGCTGACATCAAGGAAGTTCGCAGTGGCTGATGAAATAACAGACACATGAGAGTGGATGGTTGCCTCTCCCACAGTGAGAGGGTACAGTGTACAGTAAATGTGTGTTTGTGTGTGTTTGTCTGCACATCTGTCAGTCAGTGTGTGTGTTGTCAAGTGACTCGTTGTTTTATTTACAATTCATTTTAAATATTCATTGGTCTATTCCCCTCTATGCAAATTTGATGCCCATGACCTGAGTATATGCAGAATCTTTTTCCATCTCTCACACAAACTAACACACACACACACACACACACACTCACACACAAAACAGCAGTGGTCCCCCTACAGAGAATTCAGTCACTTCCATCCAGCCTTGGACAGGACTCTGTAGTTAGGCTTTGCTCTGTCTCTGGTTGACACCCTCTCTCTCTCTCTCTCTCTCTCTCTCTCTCTCTCTCTCTCTCTCTCTCTCTCTCTCTCTCTCTTTGTCTGACTCCCATCTGTGTGTCTATCTTCAGTGTGCCATTTCATTCAGTCCCATTTACTCACGGCACTCGCAGACCGTATGCAGCTCTTAGTGTTGGCTTCGCCTGTGAGGATTCGATGAAAACGACCAGTGCAGACATGACATGAAATGATGGGGTGTTCACATACAAACTGTCTACACACAAACAATATGAATATAACAACTTATCACAGATTAATCACAATGGACAACAGCAGTGCGGGTATTCAGCATGTTCAACCCTGTTTGGGCTATTTATACATTTATACCTATTTAGACATTTGAGCCCACTGCACCTCCTAAAAAATACTGTGTTTGCTTTGGTTACTTACTTTCGTATGTACTGTAATATAGCTGTCATAACCTCTAATTTTCATACTAGTTTTTATACAACCTCAAAGACATTTACTTTAAAGTTTCTTGCATAATTAAATGTATTCACTTTGCATGCTTTTATGTCCTCTGATCCGAAAATACAAATGTGCAAAGTCATATGCAAAGACATGCAGCGTGGACATATGCAAAAACATACGGAGGCAGAGGTGCAGAAAGGTAAACGGACACACACAGATGCACAAGGACCCAGATACATATACACATACAGATGGAACATCACCCAAGTGCATCCCTACATGCCAGCACACATACATGCACATATGGGACGTGTTAACAGGCACAGAGGTACAAAAGGCACACACATAGCATAACAATCCTCTTAAGTCTCCCCACTGTTGCCCTGAGCTGTGATCAGTATCCTCCACAGTGCACGACCACCACACACACATACAAAGAGTCTGCAAGTATCTCGCTCTATCTTTCCCTATCTTTAGGCAGAATGATCATAGTGGAGGTCACACTCTTTTTCTTTTGCGAGTGGATGAGAGTACAATTATGCACCCCTGCTTGTTGGCCAAACTCACCAGATACACGCATTTCCATATTCATGCCTGTTATTTCCAGTTAAAAAGGTCATCTGCTCAGCAGCTATTTGCATAGCAGAGGGCTACGCATGGAGGTGAGTCGTAGATGAGTCACAGAAACGGTGCTTGGGGTGCTTCAGACGCCTTAAGTTTTTGTTCTCCTCGAACTCAAGCTGTTTCTGTGCCAGCATTGTGATGTTTTTAATTATTTAAATTATTTCCTGAAAATAGTTGTTGTTGCAGGAAATAATAACAATAATAAAAATTGTGGCTAATGATGGCATTTACATTTTTTTATAAATTATATTATTACCTTATGTGGAGAACATTACAACTTTGATACCTAAAATTACATTATTTGTATAATTAAAACCTAGCTTAGATATCACATTCCATAGCCAATATTTCTTTTTTAGTATAAATGCACAATATTAGGAAACGTTTTTGATGAGGGTCCCTTAAGTTATGTTATTAAATAACTAGGTTCAAGATACTATATGTACTAAAGGGACATTTTACATCTGAAGATGGGTGGACTTTGATGGACAAACACTGTTTCTACATTATTACAAACACATCTTTAGCATTTCTTTACTGCAGTTTAACTTACTTATTGGCTGACATATATCAATACATTGGTGATAGGACAATATCACGCTTTAATGATTACATTTGTTGAAACTTGGTATTCGAATGTTGGAGGGCAATAGTACTAAGTTGTGATCTCTGATATGACGCACTGGAAAATCAAATTTTTATGTTTGTTTGTGTGTGCTTGAACTTTCATTCATGAATGTGAGCCTGTGTGTGTATGTTTGAAAGCATACAGGAAAAGAAATCTAGAGGCTACAAACGATCAAGGACCACCCAGTATATTACAGAAGCAGAAGGAGGGAGATAAATAGAGAAAGAGAAGATAGGAGTAAAAGAGGCCTCCCACAGAGACCTCTGCAATGCCGGAGGGGAATCAGGACCCCATTTTTGTTGAGCTGGTCTTCTCCTGCCTGCCTCAAATGAGACCTGCTGAATCATTCCCATACCAACTCACACAAACAAGCCTAAGCAAGAAGAAACTATGCCTCACATCCAAACCCCACAAAAAATTCCCTTTGTTTTTCACATATTCTATTTTAGAATGTTTTTTTTTAATATAGAGATATCTTGTAAGCCCTTGAAAGTATGAGCTAACATTGAAACTCCCCGATGGATAACTTCATAACTTCAAGGATTAAACCACAGTAAAAGATAAGCAGGCAGTTAAAATCAGCCGTCAGGAGACTGTGTTGTTTGGATCAATAATCACTTTAATGACCCTGATTAGCATTGGCAGATTTCTTCCCATTCAATTAATTATGCTGCTAGAAAAGATCTCGCTAGAGTAATGGGACAGCTTTAGTCAGTTTCCACACATACATTATCATTTGAATTTAATTTTGCTTTCAGGGCTCTTAAACCTACCTTAAGTATAGCTCCTCCATTAGACCAACTGGACTGATGCAAGACAACAAAACTTTATTTGAGGAGCAAATTTCCTTTAATTATGAGGTCCATCAACATTACCATCCAGTCTCATGTCTTCTCACAGGGCTATTTGTGCTCTAGTGTCCAAGATGTTACACAGCCAGCAATGGAAACTACAGGTTCTCACAGCCAAGACCAAAATCCACACCCCGTTTAATCACTATAGTCATTACCCAAACTGAAGACTCACCCTGCAAGCCAAAACTGCAGTCTGCGCTCCATTAGTCGGGGACTGCCAGCCGGTCCAGATGGCCATTGCCGACTCAGCCACCATGTGGCTAGCTTGGACTCATTGAGACAGAGTGGATCATTTCGCCATCCCTCTCTGCATTCATGCATGGCAAACACAATCACACATACAAACACACTTCGTACACGGACATATGAGAACACAAACACTGTGATGAAGACAAATGGCAGATTGCATCAGGGTCAATTTTGTTTAGTATCACAACTTTAAGTCCGGGTTGGTTTTAGGCACAAACGAGTCTTGGTTAGGTTTAGGGAAACATCGTGTTTTGGGTTAGAATGACTACTTTGTAAAGGATAGGGAACTTTTTTCGCCATGGTGACAATAACAACGTGATTAAGATTTGGAAACAATCTAATCACGCTTGAAAAATAAAGTCAGAAACATATAGCGATCAGCAGTCTCCCGTGTCAAAGACTCATGTTCTGTTGACACATCTATCCACACCGACCTGCGAGGACAGACAAATTGAATTTACTGGATTGCCTTTCTAGTTATTGTATTCATTAACAGTTTCTCAGTAAATCATTCCAGAAAATGTACCATACCATGATATATTTCTATATTGTGATATAAAATTATTTTTATCTTTGTAGAGGATTTAATCCATGTCGCCCACCCCCTACTGGCCACACTGGTTTTATTTCCTCTTGTTTATCAGAAAAAGTTATAAGATCTCACAGCTCTCTTGTACCTTATGTGAAAGCAAGCAATACAGCAAGTATTTTTAATAATCAAAGTAGACCTTAGTGTAAATTGAGGAAATGGGTTGGGGAACAGTTTAAAAAAACCCACAAAAATAAAGAAATAAAAATAAAATGGTTGGTGACCCAGCTGGAGCTATCCGTGGCGACTCGCTGGCTAATGTCTTTACTGACTGCTGTCCATTGAACCCATGTGGTGTGAACCACCAAGAGCTGAGTTAGAGGCCTCGATAAGCAATGAGATAGATTAAAAAAGGTCACAGGGAGCCATTTGAAGGATGATGAGTTGTGTCAGGAATGTGGGAACTGTTCATCTCATCCACATCTATAACTTAAAATGTGAATGTTACTGAGTATGTAACGTCTACTAATTTCGACAATATTTCTTTAAGCTGACATTTAAAAAGAAGTTTGTGGACACACGGGGAGAATGAACAGAGCTGATGATTACTCTTGAAAGACTGTGGTATTTCCTTTGGTTCACTGAGCAAAAATGATGCCCAAGCCACAGGCATTTCAAAAGAAAACACCGTATTTGCCAGTCAGATCAACATACAGTTGCACAGCTTAAAGCCACACTGAAAGAACCGAATCAAAGCACAAAAGAACCACCAAAATCTCAAACATGACCATCCAGTTAAACGTTATTCCCTCTATTGTATGTTCCAGCAGTAAACCATTTGAGCTGATTCACATTGCAAGTTGTTGGATTTGATCATAAGGGGATTATTTTATGCACCGTGTGTGTGTATAGGCATGGATCTAATTATGATTCAGGCGGTTAATGAGCAGAGGCCTGATGGTGTGTGATTGCCTGGGTCTAATGTGTAGCGGACTCTTGGGGAACATCAGCCCTCATGTCTACACACATTTTAGAAGAAAACTGCAGAGGCAGAGAAGTGTTTTTCTGTACTTTTTGGTCCTTTTTTTTCTTCTTCTAACAGTTTTTGTTTTCCTGTACTTTTCTGTTACGTTTACACAAAAACACTCCAACACACAAACTTTTCTTCTTTTACACAAACACACACACACACACACACACACACACACACACACACACACAGACACACACACACACACAACCCAATGAATAATGGCTGAAGTGAGGGGCACAGAGGTTATTCATTTACAAAGCACTTCCTCTGCTTTCATCTCCCTGTAGGCCCATCACTCTCACACTGAATGAATCCCAAGAGAGACAGAAAGGTAGAGATGAAGAATTTAATATGCTTAATACATTGTATGCTGTTTATGAATATGAACACACACTCTGTCTCTGCTGGTTCCCATTAGAGCTGCTCTGACTTAGTTTATTACATCAAGCCAGCCTTTCTTCTTCAGTCTCTCCCAATGTACACTGCTACCTAAACAACCCAGACCATAATGCGACGGGGTCCAAAATTACTATGCACACATGTGCAGTCCACTCACACACGCATTAACATTTTTACAGTGATGTGTCTACATTAATGTCTACTGACTTTGCTTAATGGCAGAGGTTCATTGACATTTTAATGCCATCTGGTTTGGCCAGAATCCTCCAGCTCCATCCCACAATGCACTGCACAACATCTGAGCTAGCTTTTCATCATTCGGAGGCTCCAGTTTTCTGCTTTTCAATGATCTGATTCATAAATGGCGCAAACACAAATTCCTCATCATCAGTAGCCTCATGTACATCTTCATTTCCAGTTATTCTCATAATAATCCTCCAATATCAAAGAAACTGCTGCTCTGCACTAAACCTGACCACAGGTGCTGCATCATTACCTGTATATAAAGATGGACGACACGTCTCCACTTCCTCCCACTGTACAAAAATGAAGCCAAAATATGCCCGATTTGGAGCCAGAGTCTGCGCAGTAGTGATCCGTGGTGGAGCCGCCCATATTCTGCCTGAACCAATCGCAAGCATACTGAGAATTGTCAATCATAACATCTCAGCCTCAGGTTGTGGTGGGCTGCTGCGCTACTAATGGTAGCCTCTGTATTAGCTTGCATGTCATCTCGCTGAACATTTTCCTCAACAAAGTTGTTAACGTTTTTATCCTCAACAAAACATTTGAACTCGAAGGCACACTTCTCAATGCTTCTCCTCTTTTTCTCATTTTTTATTTTGTTTGGTGTACACACTTCTGCTTGTTTCCTCCATTTTTGAACTACTTTAGCCCGGCTACCTAATGGTTGGTTTAAGTGGCCTAGGGCGCGGAATCAAAAGTCACAGTAACTACTAATACTGAATTATTTTACTAATTATATAATTCTGTTTAGGTAAAAAATATATGAACATGATTTGATTGGTTATATGTCATGTCATGACCTGAAATTTTATTAAAAAACAATGTTTGTAAAAAAAACAAAAAAACATTTTGTGTGTGCTCGCTTGGGCCCCAAATGTACGTGGACCCCTGGGCCTGTGCCAAGAATGCCCATTGGCTGATCCAGCCTTGCAAATAACTAATTAAAACCAAAGTGTCAGCGTGATAAGAACTGACTAAAATAAAACCATCTTGTATTTATAAATGTATTTGATGTGTACTTTGTCTTTTAATTTGGGCCCATTTTCCATCTGCTAACATGGGGTGGGGTTTATGACCTATACTGCAGCCAGCCACCAGGGGGGCAATTGAGATGTTTTGGCTTCACTTTTGGGGAACTGCCATGTGCTGAACCATCATGTTACTGTCACAGTAGGGTGATATGAACAAATTTCATTCATTCATATTCATAGTACAAATGAGTCAACAACACCATCATGAGACCAAATATGAAAACACAACATTGGTCCGGCATTATACTTTTTTACATTTTGACACAAATTGAAACAAAGTAGTTTAAGCAATAGCAGGGAGTTGGTGCTTAATTGCATAAAATGAATGAATTAGACAGTAATACAGTTCTGGGTCATCAAAGACCCGAGGTATTAATTTAAGGATTAACTTAGATTAACTGTACCATCTCCATGGCGGCTCCATATCGCTGACTTCTGTGACACATAGAGAAACTGTAGCTTTGCGGTTCCCCAAAACCGCTTGTGGCCAATCAGGATGTGATGTGTTTACATTTGGGTTTGCTTGGAATGAATATATGAAAAACTGGTTAGTTAGTATGAGCATCAAAAGCTAGAATAGCTGAAAAATAAAACAGCCAGGTACCGTTAGAAAAAAGCACCCCAGCAGCTAGAAGTTAGCACCAGGATAACTATTAATCCTTTAATCCTTTGTTTATCCACAGAGTGAATGATGCATCAGGGATGTTTGCATAGAGGACAGGGAACAAAGAGCTTGTTAGCAGAGAGCGGAGTAGAGGTCATAACTTTCACATCTATTATAGAGTTACATGAAGAGTTACAGTAGAGGGGAAAACAATCTGCATCTCTGCTAAAGACAAAAAGACCAAGTTGTCAGGGCATTAAATATTGACCTTCAGATGGTTGCTTTTAGATCATTTTGCATTTTAATATATAACCATAATGATAAGAAGACACACTAATATGAATGTTTGTGTTGGCAGAGACTTTACATGCCCTTCCTTTTTGTCAGATTGTTTTCTCAAGTCAACGCAATGCTGATAAAATGGTCCTCTGTCATTCATCTCATTTGCTGTCTTCATGCCCAACTCTTTATTTGCCACACACTTACTCATACACACACACACACACACACACACCTTTCCCTCCTCCCCCGTGACCCCGCCTGCTGTGCCAAAGTGTTGCTGTTCTAATTAAAGGCGAATTTCCATTGGGGCACGTCGACTGAGGTCATAACACCATCTGAGTGACAATAGAACTCAGACGGTGTTGTATCACCATCAGTATGCTGTGCAGAATTTCACCGCCATCCCCCAAAGAAACACGAACACCTCTTCTTATTGATACATTTCCTGAGATTAAGGGAAGTATTGTTGGCATCTTCATTAGCTGTTTATATGTTCACATAATTAATATGTGCGTGGGGGTGTTGATACGAATGTCTGTGGGGTTTTTAGTACGTGACTAGTCATGTGTGTGTCAAGAGTTGCAGCATGTCTTCACTCTCATTAACATGTTTCTCTATTAGAGCGAGCTCTAGCACATCGATAACAGCTGCACGGGAACTAACAACAATAGATCAAACACAATGGTTTTCATAATACAGCCTCTGTAAATTGTCAGAAGAAAAATCAACCAGCTGTAGCATAAACACAGGTACATGTTGATCACAATTAAGAGAGACAGGAAATGGCTTCATGCAGACGGAAAAGATATCCGCACTGTGCAAGAAAACAGCAAATTTGATACTTCAATGAAACACCACAATTTGAAGCTTAAGCAGCCCTCCCTAGTGAATTTATGTAATGTAAGTGAGTTTTATGTAGCATTTGGCAAGATTTTCTCTGTAAAATACATGCCTCTGATCAGCCTGAATCATTAAGTAGTGCTGCAGTGACACGCCTTCCATCCCTACTAATTTCCACTGCAGAGGATTTACTCTGTTTACGTAAAGATTAATTACACCCACTGTTTGAGCCTGTCTCCGCCTACTGAACATTTTGGAAAAATATGTCCTGAGTTGAATAAGGGAGGAGTGGGATAGTGGACATGTGTTTTCATATTAGGTTTATGTCCATAATGAATTATTGGGGTAATATCTCTTAAAATATTCACCTCCTTGTAGACCTGTTTTGGTGTTTGTATTCCCTTGGCCCTGTTGGAGTCCACTGTAAAACTATTTTAAGCAGGGCACATGTGAACTATCAAGTATCACTGTCAAGTTGCAATGTGGGTAATGTAGGGACCAGTTTTGACAAGGAAGAAGAATGTGTGGAATAAAAAGGTGATATTTCTGGTTCTGCTACATCGATACAACTCTCTATGTCCAACAATGTTATAGGAGTGCAATGCTAAATCTGTGGAATACTGTAAATTTCCCTTGTCATATTTGCCTGTTGAAACTCTCTAATTATTTTCTTCTTTCATCTTATAATCTGTATGATCAGACGGTGTCCATTAAAATTGTTTATTGGGACATGTCAACACATAGCTGGTGAACAACAAAATTACTGTTCTTATTCATTGCTCGTCAACTTGTAGCCTTTGATAAACTTCAAACTGTGACTAAGTTGGCAAGACACAAGAAAATTGAGCTTTTAGTTTTTCTTTATTTTCTTGTTATTATAATAATAATAATAATAATAATGATGATGATGGATAAGTCAAAGCGGCAAACAGTGCGTGGATGTGCAACAGGAGCACTAGTATATATGAAAACCCTTCCATTACATTAGGACACATCAGTACTGTTCCTCTCATATCATATGAGACGTGCACTGGTGCAAAATGACCCTGATGATTGCTGATGTTTCCGCAGACTGTTGAGCCTGTTTAAGACGAGATGGCCTGCTAACGAACCAACATGCTCTCCTCTTGCTGCTTGCTAGACAGCATTAAGCAACAAAGTTCTTCACAGCACTTTTGCTTTACAGAACTCTGCTGTCTGTCAGTCTTTTTTTCTCTTTCTCCAAATCGGTCTGACTAGCTGTCTCCACACCAAGCCCTTTTTTAAAATTAATTCTTCTAAGACTCCTATTGTTCGTGGTATGGCTGCTCCACAGTTTATGGTGTGGGATCGCAGTCATTTATAGCACTCTGACTGTGCGTCAACTGCATTGAGAGATTAATCTGGGGGATAGAAAATGAAAAAGCTAAGTAGCTAAGTGCAAGAGGAGTAAAGTGTCCCTCCAAGGACCCCAGCTGTGCACCTGTCTGCATCCTGAAGTGATTTAGTTTGTGGAAAGATTATAATACTATAATAAGTAAGACAAAAATACTCCAACATCTGACAACCCCTAGCTGAAAACAGAGAGAACCACTGTATACCAAAGTGAGCTCAAGAAGTGGTAAAGATAGCTATTGACTTTTAATAGTACTTTAGATAACACGCTTTTTTCAGTGACTTTTTAGCAAAAAGTGCTCTGTGGAATTTTCTTATAAACAAACCAAAGTGATGTTTTCATTCAGTGTTTCTCACCAAAAAACTATGCGTGAAGAAACACATTGAATGCATGAATGAATCTTTCCTCATGAAACATTTGGTTTACATGCACCCTTACTAGCTAAGACTTCTTCTTCACCGCCAGCGTTACTGCCACCAACTGTCAATCAGTGTGTAATAGCACAACACCATTAGCGGGACCGTGCATCACTTTGCTCACGTGCGTACATGTGTGCCCTTGTGTGCAAAATAAATATAGTCGAATCACTGGCAATGAATTGATTTTAAAGTGGGAAAGCCAAGTCCGGGAAAATATGTTTGCCTCACAAGCTGTATGTACTGAGCACAGGGTCACAAGTTAATCATAATCAGAGGAATGAGCAACATAGGGTCAGCAAGGACGAGTCTTGCTCCAGGTACATGATTGATGCTTTTGACAAACTGTCCACAAGACAGTGGAAACTTCTTAGAATACCTCGTTTAAAAACAAAAACTGCATGGCTGAGGCAAACACTATTGTTTAAAGATCTGAGGATGTCCTGCCCCAGGGGAATGGAAATGACTTAGGTAAAGACACGATTATTTACTGACTGCAGGGGAATTCAAATAAAAAACCCAACTAATGGTGTCTGAGAAGTGAGAAATGATCTGTCAGTCAAATCAAGGTCAGCAGGTGTTACCATGCTTGAGGCTCCACAAAAGAAGGAGCAGAAGAAGGATAGAAAAGCCAAGATCTGTACACTATGTAGTCAGTCTCTTCATGAACAGACTTATGTGGTATAGTGTTGTAGTTTATTAATGGTGCAGTGAAGATCTGAGGAGCATCTGGCCCATCTTCAAGATTTTCACTTCACCACAAAAACATCGCTCCATAGTGCGACTATGCTGTATATTTCTATAGCAGCAACAGTTTTCATTATGATGTACAATACCTCATCATGTGGAGGCAGCCTTAAAATATGTTGTGTTTACAGAGCAAAGGAAAAAAATAAAAGGCTTTCCTTCACAAGATTTCCTTGTGTTGACACTGGGCCACCTTGATTCAACATCAAAGCAGCCTGCTAAGACTCTCTGCAAAGTGCTCTTCCAGCACCGAGTCAGCGTTTGTTCTGTTAACTATGTTTAAGTAAACTGGGGCACTTCTGCACATCATATAAAATACAGTCATCTTGCGAGGCACACATCTATGCGCATACACCTGCATCAGCATTTTGAAACAGAAACCTCAGCTGATACAATGTTCCGCTTTCTGAAAAAAAGAAGGCTACTAGGCAGTACAGAGGACAAACTGGTGAATGTTGAAATGAAAAGATTAAAAAACACCACATTCACTTTTATTCTGTAAGACAAAGATACTGCTGCGGAAAGGTAGAGCAGTGACCCAGTTCCAGTTGATGTCTTAGTTTACAGCAGTTTTTTTATAGACTAGAATGCATAGAAAGTATAGCGTAGATGTACTTAGATCATTTACAGATCAGCCTCTAAGGTCTAGGAGACCTTAAATGGACAGGAAGGAGCAGGGCGTCAAGGGTAGATGGAGGACAATTCTGAGCTCAAGTGATTTTTCATACTTCAGTGGCTTTTGCTCTTCCCTTCATCGGGCATAACTGCAGTTAAAAAGCTTTTCCGCAGCTCGAGATGACATGAAATACATGTGAGCCAGAGAGAAAAAAAGTAGCAGCTATTATAACTATTTTCAGATCTCCTGGCATGTACAGATCAGTGTGTATTCAACTGTCCATAGACACCAAAACACACTCTGCACCAGCACTTAGCGCACCCATCACATCTCTGCACTGACACACCAACACACACACACACACACACACACACACACACACACACACACACACACACACACACACACACACACACACACACACACACACACAGTGACACTCTCTCACTCTCAAACAATCAACA
>JAVQJL010019878.1:0-10703 GCA_036024295.1 Nannoperca obscura | reverse complement strand
GAGAGAGAGAGAGCGACAGAGAGAGAGAGACAGCGAGAGAGAGAGAGACAGAGAGAGAGAGAGAGAGAGAGAGAGAGAGGGGAGATGGAGGGAAAAACAGCCAGAGCTCAGCAGGACTACACACAACCAGCAGGCTGTCATCTTCCCTCCAACCTCCCCCTGCAGACTGACGCTCCAACAAAAGACCTCTTTATGTCTCACTCCCTGACGTCTCTCCACAGTTGACTTCAGCTTAAGCAGGACGTGATCTGAGTCACATTACTTTTTCACCTTGAGTACCTTATGTTGTAACTGTCTCCTAGAGCCACGGCACTCTAAACAATGTCTTTGTTACGCAATCAAGATGCGACAAACCAATGCGAGTGAGGAAGGCCTATCATTGATCATAAGAGCAAACAGCAGGTCATGGGCAGTAGCTGGATTCTGCAGCACATGAATTGCATTACAGGAGGCTAATATCCCCGGAGCACACTGCAATCAGCCTTGAGAAAGTGCAGATCTGCAGATAACCCCTGGGAGATACAGCTGTGTGAGATTTAAACATGAAAAATAAATTTAGGAGAACAACCACAATGAAATAATCTAAAATAAAATGTGCTGATTAATATGTAAGGTGGACCGTCAACAGTTTGTGCAGCACACAGATATGTGCAAATAATACTGTTTCCTGTGTAAGTGTCTTTTAAAATATACAGCAATTCATCATTCTGAGCTGGTCATGTGCACACTCCCTAGCTTTCACAAGTCACACACACACACGCACGCATGCACGCACGTACATATCCAGCGATTGCCTTGTGTAACAGGGGAGGACTGCATGTGCAGTTGCAAAGCATCACATGTGCAAGTGAACAACCTGAGGTCAGATACAACATCCACACCAACAGAAAATGTAGCTCAGCTGTCAAATTCTCCACATGTTTTTCGGCAATTAAGAAATTATGTTAATTTAGTCAATTTACATGTATTTTTTCTCCCACTGTTCCTCTTTGTGTAAGAAACAAACCCTCTCTGCCTCCTTACAGTCACGCATTATCACGCTCTTGATCATTAAAAGCATGCTCAGACAAATGCATATCAAAGGAGGATAAATGCTGCAATAGTGTGATGGTGTTCAACATGATTGCATCATGTGTCTACAACAGCAGCACCCTGCCCTTCATGCACAAGGACCGTGTGCTGCGAGCCTGCAGAACACTGCCTCCACTGGAGAGGGTCGGCATAACCAAAACAGGCTCTAATGACAGTGGTGTGAACCAGCCACAGGGGGTGTACAAAATAACACGAACACCCTGGACTGTAATATAAGCCAATAGAGTGTAAAGCAATCATTTTATTTTTTTTTAAGCCTTTGATGTTCAGTTTTCATTGAAACTGTTTCATAAAGATGTTAATTCAACACTATAGTTGTAAGGCTGTAGTTTGCGGGATTGTTATATTGCATTACATGATACTGCAAGGTAGTCCTGTTATTTTATCCTCTCCTGTATGTGATATGAGCGTAAAAGCTGCTAAGAATATTGAGTAATGAGTTTATACTTATTTAATGTGGCTCGAAAGTGAACAATATTTTTGTCAGTGAGGAGGAAAGTCCCAGTCCCTGATAAACTGAAGTCAAGCGTCAAAAACACTGAATCTGACTCTTCTTGTCTGGTAACTGCCCACGTCTATTAAACTCCACACCCTTGTATCTCAGGGTTTCTGTTCAAAAAATGTGTAGTTTCCAATCCCAAACCGAGCTAACCCCAATGACATCAGTAGGGGGGATTTCCTCAAACTTCTTAAAAAGCTCCCTTCAGATCCACAGAAGACTTACTGCTGTTTTCACAGGCAGCGCAGAACTCCCTGTGATCTGTAAACTGATATGTCTGAGATCTGAGATACAGATAAAGGGCAGGGATAGTATATTTAAAAAGTACATATGGTATGTACTTGGTATATAGTGTTGACAAAATCATACTTCTAGAAGTGGATTGTAAAAAGTTGCCATATTGTGGCTTCTATCGGATAAACGGTGCAGATATGTGTCAATTTGACGGTGCTGCAGTACAAAGTGTCACAGCCAGAGATAAGAGATTACAGTTGGCCTCTGCTTCGGTTTGTTCTGTCTGTACGCAGGACATTCCAGGAGCTGCGCCGTGTGACGTCTCACATGCGGGGTCACATTTCAAAAGGCACGGCTCCAGCAGGCCCACGGTCAAACCACAGACTTCTTTCCTGGTGCGGCCGATTGCTTGCAAGCGTTAAATAACTTTCGGCGCTGGCTTATTAGATAAAGGCGAGCGTGCACATAGGAGCAATTCATTCCACAGAAAGAGAAAACAGGAGGAAACTGCACAGACACACCCTCTTTCTTTTCTCTCTCGTGTTGCATGAGAGACTACTCTGCAGCGTTATGTGCCAATTTTCTCCAGCTCCATAAATTGACTCTAATATCCTCATGTGCTTCACTTCTCTCTCTCCACCCCTTTCCTCCTCCTCCCCTTTCCTCCTCCTTCACAGTGCCCAGCCTCTACTGGCGCCACGGCAGGGTCATCTGGGGTTCCACAGAATGCGTAGAAACAACAAATCGCACATTTTTACAGAATGAAACCATGAATGAACCACACACAAAGCACAAAATACTCTGGCCAACAAAAGCCCAGCAGCACTGACCAAGAAAATCTTATTAAACTTTTTTAGGAGTCATTGTTGCTCTTATGCTATACCAATCATCCAAATGCACACAAAGGCCATTTTAAAACCCTGTGATAATGACCTCCTGGCAACCTGAAATTCACTGACAGAGTTTGTTGGTGGTTTGGTGGGTAGGATATATCCTTAGAGAGCAGCAGAGAGTGCCCTGATGCAGTGCTGCTGTGTGCTGACAGAGGAGGAACAAAGGTGAAGCTGTGAGTACAAACTCTGCACAAAGACAGGAAACCTGATATTCCAGCTCTCGACATGGACCGAATCTAGAGGGAGGGAGAGTGTGTGTGTTTATGTGTGTGTTTTTGTGTACTTCTTTTTTTTTTTTTGGTGGGGGTGGGGGTGTACAGTACATATGCACCACAATTAATCATCCTCAACTAAAGTAACTTGAGAAACTGTGTCAGTGGCAGAGTTTAACCTGCTTTCCCCAGCACTCACGCTTTAGCTTTATCGGATCTGCACACGAAACTCAACAAAGAAGAATATTTAAATATATGTAAATCACTGAAATACATCAAATGAATTGCGTGCGCTTACAAAGATATTCCTCATCCATAAAAAAATGAAGCAAGGAAATACTTTCAGTTGCACTGACAGATTAATGCTGTCACTTCCTTTGACTGTTAAACAAGAGCTGTATTTTGTGACCATGTACAGTTCAGTGTAGTGCCTCTGTGGGCTGCCCCTGACCCAACATTGTTATGTGAAACCCTGTGCACCATGCTCCAGTGCTCAGCTATGCCGTCACCCCCTCTAGGCATGTACCAAACACAGTCCTTTGAGTAGCCAGCGAGCGGCTGCCCTCATAAGCCTCGCAAAGCAGCTTAGAGCTCCGGCTGCCTCCACGGTGGTCACACGTGTGAAACGTGCACTCTCACTGACACACAAACACATGCACTGGCAGCCTCGCCACTGTCTGTGCATGGCCACAGTTAGACGGGCGGGGCTTGTACAGCTTCATATGGACAAAAAGGGGAAGGGTTAGGTCATAGTCACTCCCACTCAGCTGTACCGAAACACGTTCCCCCTCAGGCTCAACACACACTGCGCAAACACACCTGCAGAAAAAACATGCAGAGGGACAGAAAAATACACACACAATATAGCGCTGCTCACCACTACTCATGTTCTCCCTAGGAAAGAGGGAGGGTGGAGGGTTCCAGCAAATCGTAGCCATGTGTTGGGAGAAGCTGACAGTGTGTTCCTGAACCTTTTTTTTTTTGTTTTGTTTTTTTCAGTGCTGGAAAGAATACACTTTCCAAATGACACATAGATTCCCACTTAGGTCCTTCCATCAGGCACAGAGAACAAATGAACTGAGAAATACTTTGGTGAAACTTAGCTTTAGTTTTGTTCTGTTGCCTTCACTGTTCTCCAAAACACGACGCCACCTGGGTGAACTGCTACACCCAATTTGAATCAATTATAGGCTCGAAAAACATCTCTGACAACAGAACAAAAGCGTGTTTATCTTGTATTAAATCTTTGTTGGCACGGGACTTTTATCAGGGTTTGTGTCGACTCCTACTATTGGTTGCTTGTGATTTTACTGATCAAAGAATCTATGTTTTTTGTAGCCTTTTGTTATCTTCCATAAAAGTCAATTAAATGACTAAAATGTTAATGAAAGATGTGCTGTGAGCTCAGCAACCACAGCTCAGTATTGGGGCTTCTTCTTGCGCAAAGAAAGCCTTTCAAGCTTTGGCTTTTCTCCAGTTGTTTCTTTGATTTGTGACTCAGCTAAAGGATAAATATATACACCTTTATCTTGCTCCTTTCATTCCTCCTCGTCTTGTTTCGCTTCCTCCTCTTCACTTTTCTCTGCTACAGGGGAAGAATGAAGAACTAGCCAGTAGCAACCCTCAGCAGATACAGTCAAATATTTCATAAAATATATGCTCAAATCTGGATAAAAAATATAATAAACTGTGGTTTCTAACCCATAATCTATAAAGTAAATTTCACTAACATCTAAGTGTCATGTTAATCACATGGACAACACTATCCTAAAACACTGAGTAAAAACAAGAAATGACATTTGTAGATATATTCTGATAAACCTGTCTTCTCTGCTGACACAGATGTTAATATTATCATAATGGTCTATATTCTATATTCTATATCTCATCAATATGACATATTGACTAATTATCATTACCACCACCGTTGCCTTAGACATCTAATAGTCTTATATAGTCACTTTCTGATGTTTTTTCAGACTTTTCCACGTTCACTAATTGTTCAGCACAAGCGTACCAGGCAACACATTTGCACATTGTGTCAAGTGTTAAGTTTCAGCTTAACAACCAAGGTTGAGAGCTCACTGTCAGGTACTGCCAGTGCTGCTACAATATCTCCACGCGCTGTGAATCTATTAATATGTGAATATGTGTTCGTTCTTCTCATTCTAATCATCATCCGATGCATCCTCCATATTTCCCCAGTTGGCAGTTGCACGTAGAGGACCATCATCTGTTCTCTGTGGGCCTGTTTTGGATTCAGACGCTGAACATTTGGTCCTACGTCAAACACGCCACGAAGAACAGATGAAAGCACAAGAACACATATTGAGGCAGAGCTGATGTGCTAATAACTGATGATGTGTAGTCTACTTGACGTCAAGGATGGGGGGGAAAAGCTGATCATCTGCGGCGCTGTAGCTGATCAGAAATGCTGACATTTCTATTTAAAACACTGAAATATGATTTATGCATATGTATGACATGCAGGCAGCCAGTATTTGTACATATGGTAGACTGAGGAAAATATGAGTAATTCATTTTTTAGATACTGCCGGCCGGACACTTCTTTTCTAAAGAGTAAAAATCCAAAATCAAAGAGTGTTAGACCATCAGAGTGCACATTAATAGTTGGGGCTCATTTTATTATTGTAGCAAAAAAAAAAAAAAGTAAGTAACTTACATTATGCTTCTTCTATCGCTAGTTATGTTGTATTCTAGACTACAGATGGGATATTTCAAACTAATTGGGCTTCATCTTGGCATCAAAGTGAGCTGGCCAAAAGATGACTGATGAATAAATAAGACATTCTTACATGTGCCAATAATTATTTGAAGAATTACTCTCGCAGTGTGATTAGAATAATAAGCTAAGCTACACTAAACTGTTTAAGAGGAGTCTATTATTAACATGATCTAATAGCTAAAGAATTAGATTATTTAAAAAAAACACTAAAACATTGTCTCCTCAATCTTTCATACACCAAAGACATGTGTATTTTTCTAGAAAAAAATCTGAATGAATGGCAACAATTACATGTTGGGCAGTATCACTAGTAGCAGCAGCATGACTCACACACACACACACACACACACACACACACACAATCACACACCACACCACAGCTGAGTCACACACACGTTGCCTGCCCTCTGTCATGATGCATGCGTATTATCTATCTCAGGCAAACTCATGACTTATTGGCCGTGTGAGGTGCGTGGTGTGTGCTTACGTGTGTGTTTACGTGTGCGTGCGTGTGTGTGTGAGTGTGTGTGTGTGTCACCGGGTGTCACCCGCTCTGTAAAGTACTGCAGACAACAGGCTGGTATTTCTGTGAAGCAGGCAGCAACCTGTTGTGATGAGAAATGTGACTGCAGCAGGGTTAAGTGAGGGAACAGAACTTTTAATGATAACAGAATATTTCTCTGCAACACGACGAGACAGATTAGTCCTGCATATAAACTGATTCACTGTCTGTGATAAAATATGTATGCGTCACAGGCGAAACATTATTAAGCAGTATTGACCTTATCTCCCTCAACTATCTGGTCTCTGGTCTCACTGCTGAACATTCTGGTTATTTTGGTGCACTGAAATAACCTAGTTTGGCCTTGAATAGCCCCACTTTAATGTTCCCACATAACCCAAATGTGGGTAAGACAATACACAGCGTGTATTGTGTTTTTGTGGTCTTTACCGCCCCCTGCTGCAACCCCTTGTAATGTCATATGCATGAGCAATGTGAAAGGCCAGTCCTGGCTCCCAGTTGTTTCTACTCATTCAAGAAAAGCTTGTTCATAGCTTGTGAGGGCACTTTCAAACACAGGAAGACAGACAGATGTGTCTATGAGTGTTGCCGCTTTCTCTTCTGCAGCTTAATTCCTCAGGTATTTTAGTCTCCGTCCAAGCAGCCGCGGATCCTCCCTCTAAAACAGCCGGCTGGTGTAAGCAAGTGGGTTTAAAAGGCAGACAAGGCCAGTAAACTTCCCCTAATAACAGTTCAGTTCGCAGTCAAAGGCGGTGCATTGCATATTCCCTTTCATCTCTCCAGCGCCTCTGAGACAGAGACAGGAGTGGGGTTTTGAAGGGAGGGATGAGGGTTGTAGTCAGAGGAGGGGCAGAGGAGGGGGAGACAGCCAGGCTGAATCTCTCTTCTTTTTTTTTTTTTGCCCCAGGGGCGTGTGCTGCTGCTGTTGCTCTCTCTTTGTCTGAAGACTGATTAACAGAGAGCAAGACTAAAGAGAGAGAATATGAATTGTGTGTGCTGACAAAAGCTGCCATTGTCTCAAACCTCTAGTGCATTTTAGTGTGAAATAGAGTGGATAACAGTTACTACAAAGACAGAGTAGAAATACAAAAACAACAATGTAAAAATACTCCTGCATTCAAAGTGGCACCTAAATAAATAATATAAAATAAATAAGTATAAATGTGTCTGCAGTAAAATAAACTTAAACATCTAAATTAAAATGAGTCATTAAGCAGAAAGGCTCCTTTAAACATTGTAATGTTGTAAATGTTGTACCTGACTGTAGTGGCACTAGATTTAACCACTTGATATACTGTTTTTAATATATTAAAACTATCACTAGTAACTGGTAACCACAGCCATCATCTTGAAGATAATTTTTAAAAAAACAATTTCCCTCAGAAATTTAGAGAAGTTAAAGTATTATGTTTTACCGAATGGAAATAATTGCAAAAGTACCAGTACCTCAAAACTATAATAACTGAATATGGTGCTAATATGTCACTATTGTGTTTTCAGCTTGTTCCGCTGCCACCAAGTGGCCAAAATCAATTAATGCAGCTTTAAGCCATTTCACACAAGAAAGAGGATGTTGTGTGATTATACTATACTAGAGTCCCAACCACAAACAAAGTAATAATTGCAGAACTGGTATGTGCCTTACTCCTTGGAAAAGCTGCAGTAGAGTACACTTCCCTAGTTGATGCAATTCTGCTGCAGCATGGGGGAGGGGGATCTGGTTGGGGTTGGTGTAGTCATCGAGGTCACGAGTGAGCAGAGCTTCCTCCTGCTCTTACTTGATCCCTGACAGTCAGCAGGTCTTGGAATTCCTGGGTGGAGACGAACTTCCACAACACTTGTTCCTCACTAGCTGTCTAGGATGCCTGAACCCCAGCCAGTTGAAATCTAATTTAAGAACCGAGAACCTTTAAAAGACGCAGTAAAAAATAATTGTTTAATTGCACTGGTGTTTCCAGGCTATTTTGAATGGGGCGTTCATTAACGTTCTTAAAAGAGGGTTGCACTAACTATGACATTTTGGATTTTCAAAGTTTTGCAGTCAAGCAATTTCAAACATTTCCAGTCAAAAGTGCCAGATTGACTCTTTGTTACTGGTTGCATTATTAGTAATGTGCTATACAAATACAATAAACAAAAGTGATATCACAACAAAAGCTGTTGATGTTGATGTCCTTGAGCAACACACTGAACGAATGGGGCCTCTGGGGTGCTGTTTTGTACCTGCACTTGCAGGGGTATCATATAAACCTATTCTACTGTTCCTATTAGATTCTTAAAATGATTTAAACACACTCAAATTTACACATTGTTCTGTCTTCAAAAAAACGCAATGCTTGACAGTTAAGCTATAAGCACTATTTGGGGATTTTGGAAGACTGCAAACATTACAAGCCAATGCATGAGGCATCTTTTCTATTAACTTTGTTTGTACACTGTTTTTGTGTTGCATGCCATTTCTTGAGCACTGTTGAAACCATGAACCAATGGTTGTTTTTCAGTAATAAGTTACATGTTACATTTACAAAATGTTTAGGAGTTAATTATTATTCCAGTATGCACATTTCTCCAAAATAATGGAAGCTTCTGAATTGTGTTCAGAAATCCTCCTGATAAACTACAACAGTGCAGACTTTGAACATCTACACTGTAAATGAACTGGTATTGCACATTTACTGCGCTCATATGTTCTTATATTGCATTGTAAATCTGTAAATCTGTAACCTGACAACTTCTGTTAATCAGTATCTCTCAAACTGAACACAGTGCTCTGAAAGCAATAGAGCTGCATATTATCATTATTCTCTAATTTTCAATTGTTTACTATTTGTTGCTCTTTGTCTCTGTCCTACTCTTTGCTGTTGTAATGGCCCCCACTTGCCCTCAGGATCAATGAAAGTTAATCGGATTTCATCTAAATGGATGGTATGTTGCTGCTCAAAGATCAAGCAATTACATCTGCGTTTTGGAGGTTTGACCTGACATCAAACATCAAGGATTCTCCTGAAAGCTAACGTGGGAGTCAGAACTCACAATAATGACCAAAGATGCTTGATACAGACTAAAATGTTGGATAAATGATTTCTGAATTGACAACATAAGATTCTGCTTTTCAGAGGTAAGTGGTGTAATTTGCTACTCTAGACATTTTCATAGATCATTTTACACAGTCTGTTGTAATAAGGAAGAAAAAGGACTTTGCTCATATCATGGTGTGCAAGTCTTGTGATGCTGCGGAAGTGTTTCTGATTGTCACAGGGAACGGACGCAGACTGACATCTGTAAGGTAACGATGAAATTCAATTCAATTCAATTCAGTTTTATTTATAGCACAATATTATAAAGTTATCTCAGGGCACTTTTTCATATGGAGCAGGTCAAGACCAACTGTTATATTTACAAAGACCCAGTCCCACCATGAACATGTACTAGGTGACAGTGGCGAGGAAAAACTCCTTTTTAACAGGTAGAAACCTCGAGCAGCTCTAGGTGGGCGGTCATCTGCCTTGACCGGTTGGGTTGAAAGGGGGGGAGAGGGGTTTGCAGTACAGATAGAGCATGATGAATGAGAACATACCTAATCCTTCTTCATAGAGATGTAAAGTAACAGTTGTGGTAATGGTTTTGATGTTAATATTAATAAAAGTAATACTAATAGCAATATAATAGCAATACTTACAATGAGAGAAATAACAATAATTGCAGCAGTGGCTGTTAAGCAGGAGCACGGGGGCAGCAGGTGCAACCATAGATCCAGACTCTACAGCTCCGGAGGCAGAAATACCTACAGAAAGCAACAGAAAGAGAGAGAGAGAGAGATGGTGGAGAAAAAGCACACAACTACGGGAAGTTAGTTGCATTAGTAAAAAGTATTAATGGAATATGAGTGTGTACAGATGGAGAGGGAGAGGAAGGGAGATAAGAGAGGATGTCAGTGCAATGAACAAAGGCAGATAACTCCAAGATTACTTACGGTGTCGCTGGAGGCCAGGGCAGTGCCATCAAGAGAAACTGTATTTTTAGATAATGTGTTTTGGAAGTGTTTGGGGCCAAGTACAATAACTTCAGTTTTGTCTAAGTTTAACATCAGAAAATTGCAGGACATCCAGGTTTTTATGTCCTGGAGGCATGCTTGAAGTTTAGCTAATTGATTGGTTTCATCTGGCTTGGTCAATAAATATAATGCATAACAATTAAAATTGATGGAGTGCTTCCTAATAATTTAGCCTAAAGGAAGCATATATAAGGTGAATAGAATTGGTCCGAGCACAGAACCTTGTGGAACTCCGTGACTAACTTTGGTGTGCGTAGAAGATTCATTGTTAACATGTACAAACTGATATCGATCTAATAAATAGGATTTAAACCAGTGCCTTTAATGCCAGTTAAATGTTCTAGTCTCTGTAGTAGAATGTGATGATCAATGGTATCGAATGCGGCACTAAGATCTAATAGGACGAGTACAGAGACAAGTCCTTTGTCTGATGCAATTAGAAGGTCATTT
>JAVQJL010019870.1:0-46809 GCA_036024295.1 Nannoperca obscura | reverse complement strand
ATATATATATATATATATATATATATATATATATATATATATATATATCTAGCAGTAGATACAGATACAAGTAGGTACTCGATACTATAAAATAAAAAAGGTGGCATGCCAACTGTAATAGTCCAACTTTGTGAAAAAGAATTGCTAAGATGCTCTGTTGACTTAAAAGTAATGTTTCACATTCACGTTTTGAAAAATTCTAATAAATCACAACGCGCAAACTGGCTGCAAATAAAAAAAGTATGTTTGTTAACAGATGGACAAATTGCATCTTCTATGTTGAGAAGGCCATGAGCCTGGGACAAGTTGCCTCTTCTCCAGTGTCTCTGGGATTCTGACAGATGGGATTCAGGGGCAGAGTCCAGTGCACTTCAGCCTCTCCACCTCTCAGATAAACACCTCATTAGTCTTTAGTGCAGTCTGGCCTCAGCACCAGCTCTCTTTGCCAACACCAGGTTTACATGTCGCAGAAGCCATTTCCACTGGCTAACCAGCTCTCTTGTCAGTCGTAGCTGCAGCACAAAGCTCAACTGTTACTGCGTACGCCGTCGTTCAAGCTCCTCTGTCATGCGAATACTTCTCTCCTTTTGCTTTCCCTGCTCTGAGCCTGTTTCCTTTCTTCTCCGTCTTTTTAGAGGAAGGGTCATACTGTTAAGTCAGAGAGGGTAGCTTGGGTTATCTTGACAGCTGTAGCTGCCAAACCTCCCCAAGTTAACAAGGCAGGTGTGATATAACACACGACTGTGGCCAGATTTACATTTGTCATGCTGACATACCAACACAAACAGAGGATGGTTTGTTGTTTCCATTGATAATGCCCCACCTCCCTGGATTCAGCTAAAACTATGTCATTCAGCCTACAGCTCTCTGAAAAATAACACAAATTCCTTTTTTTTTAATCTTCATTGTTCCTGCCAGTGCAGAACGACAGACAATATCCCTCCCTTTGGGAGGTGCAACATCCTCCCATTGACTTAAAATGAGCTAAAACACCACACACCTCTCACCAAGATTCTGTGATAAAAAAGAGTAGAGCAGAATTTATCATGAGCCTCAAGTACCACTTCAGCTTCTGCATGCAAAAGTCAATGCAACATTAAAAGCAGTGGTACAATCCGGACCGGCTCTCTGGCTATTCACCTAGTGCTGCCAGTGATGTGGAAAACACTCTCCGGGAACATGAGCTTGATTAAACACATACAAATGTGACTTGGGGTGGCAAAACACACCTGCGGCGGGCATGAAATGAAACTAACTGTCTGAAAAACGGTAGATCGACTTTGCTTACGTACATCACATTTGGAACAAAAGAAATAGGCACATACAGGTAGTAATTATAAGGATGGTGTATGTGGATATTAGTCAGATGTGGAGAGATATCACATTAGATAACAACTTCAATTTATTCATGCCATAAAATCTTTTTTCCCTCCACAAAGGAACCATCTAAAATCTAATTCTAGAGGTGATGGTGCACCAGTGTTGCTGGCCATAAACTGCTTCCGTTGAATCACACTGACAGAGGCCTGACAGTATTTAAGCCTTTCTAGTCAGGGAACAAAACAGGCAATGCTGCTACATTAAGTCAAAGCTTCGAAATCATTCCAGCTTTGCCAAAACAAAATATACTGGAGTGACACTGGCAACAGCAGAATGAGATCAATTTCTGCTCAATAAAGACTCCCAGGTCATGAAAGATTTAACAGCCAACTCCACAGAGCGCCAGTTGAAAATAAGCTGCTGCTTATAGTGCATTTCTTGGACAGCCTGAGTGACTACAGCATTTTCATTCTACAACTCAGTAAAAAGGAAGCTGATCAAAGGGCAGAAGCTGCAAAAAAAAGAAAGAAAAAGAAAACTGCTGGCACAGTTGTGGGGCGATACATGTATATGGTTGGTTGCAATTCACTTTGGTGTATGGCCTCACTTTATGTCAGTCACTGGGGAGGGGCTCGAGGAATCCCTGGTCATTTGCTCAACAGACCACAGCCTGTTTTTGGGAGGCTGTCCCGTGGATGCATGCAGACACTCGTTGCTGACTGTTAGTATGAAGACACACTTGCACCGGCCTCTGCAAAGATTCCTTCTGTCTCTCATCCACTACCATTAAAGTTACTGTGACCGTCACATTCAAGAACATGTGTCACAGTTTACCTTTGCTGGACTTTTATTTACAGATTTGCGTGGTCAGCCAATAGTAACATTGTTGTCATGAGATGTGTTAGTGAAGGAATCAACTATTCTAGCTCCCTTTTGTCCACTATCATATACAGTTATGTAATAGACTAATTACAGCCTATAATTGCTCAGGTCATTGTTTCTAGATTACCTTCCTCATCCTGTTTTTGGAGTGCGGGCCCATTTCATTGGACAGAATCCAAATCTGATGGACCCATATTTTCAAAATAAGCTGCTCACATTATTATGGACAAACAGCAAGTGGTGGAATGTACATTTACTCAAGAAGTAGTCCCATGTTATGCAACTTAATACTTCTACTTACCTACAATTCAGAGAGAAATGTGTTTTTTACTCCACTACATTAATTTGACAGCTACAAGATGCTAATTGCTCTTTTTCTGTTTTTAATAAATCTGTCTGATTAGACTTCCAGTCTGTTGTAATTTGGTTGGAGCTATGCTCGGAATTACGTAATTCTATGCACCAATAGTGGGGTAACTTATCCCGCCCTGACAGGTACAACTAAACAAAAAGAAGGGTGATGAAGATGTTACTTAATTGCAGTTTGTACACACTGACACTGTGATAATACTTCACATTTACTTAATATTTTGAATAAAGGCGTTTTATTTGTAACAGTAATTTTACACCAGAGTAGTTTCTACTTTTACCACTGCTAATAACTACAACTTGGTGTAACTCAGAGGTGATGCAGATACAGCTAACAGCCAACACATCCTTGAAATTAAAATGAAAACCTTGATACTATCTACAACCTTGCTGTCAACTGACTGTTACCCATCATCACTCATCTAATCGTCTTGTTTGAATCTCCTGTTATTTCAACCACATTATCATGTGTGATTTCCACTTCAGAATAGAGTTTCAGCTTGTGTCTTCTTTTCACACCGATGATTCAGCTCTCGCTCACTCCATTCTCAGCTTTAAAGAAACCCTGGGCTTTTAGGGCACTCCTGTTGCCTTTGCCGATGATTTTATCCAGATTGTGTGCCTCTTAAAGCTAAAATGACACACGTTATTGTTAGGATGGATGTGTCACTTGCTATGTTTCAAGTTACACAACAGTGCAATATGATATTAGGAACATAAACTGGTTTATATTCAGCTGTTGTACCAGGGGAGGGAGGTGGAAACAGGATGACATAATAGCTAAATGACAAGTTAAATCAAGTGTACCAGATTACATTGTAACACGTTATTTTCCTTCTGAGAATTACATTGTATTGATGTCTGTATAAGCATACAAAATCTAACTTTTTTTTATCCCCTTATGTTGTGCTATAATGAATAGGCTTGTAGGTCGAACAAAGGAACATGCAAGAGGCATGCAGTAAAGAATTAAGCTCCCTCCCAGCCAAGCTCACACGTACAATAATCCTGCTGTGAATCACCTCTTTGTCCAAACCAGAGTCACCATAGTTCCAGTGACTGGTGCTTCAACAGGAGTTGCCTTGGCAATGCCACGGCAGCTTTAAACTAGAAAAAAAACAACCCATAATGCCTTTTGTTTACACACACAAATTTAGATCTGTCCAGCAAATCCACTCCTGCAGAATCACAAACGATAACAACCGATTACAGAACAAAAGTTCTAATAAATCACTGATGCTTATTAATCTTGAAGCAAGTCAAACACATGGACAACTCCTAAATGCAAATACTCAATTTTTGCATATGCCCACTTCTGAATGATTTGTATCAGTCTCTTGCTTGCAATGAGGCCTCAGTGGAGGTTCCAGTACTTTTTTAAAAACTTGATGTTACTTAACGTCCAAACAATTCCTACAATACCTTCAGATATAACCAGACTGCAAAATTCCCTCTTTCCTTAAATCATTTTGCAGCTCTACAAATTGTCATGCTTACATACTCACAAATCAGACCATATTTACACTTCTCTTCCCAGGTGCTGAAGTATGTACCATATTACCACAGCACCACATGCTGTTAACTCATCTAAATGCAGGATTAACTCAACTGAATACATTTCACTCCCACAGCACAGCAGTTTTCTTACAGACAGCTTCCACTGACAAATGTTTCGACAAAATAAACTTTTACCTGCAATTGGCAGTCCAACAAGTAATTCAGCACTATAGTAGTGTGCCTCCCTAAAGTTGGAGCACTCACAAGAGACAGGGTTATAACAGAGTGGCCAAAATTGAAGCAGCAGAGGCAAATATATCTATTTATATCTAGCATTGACCACGCTCAAAAAAGACTTTTCCCTTAATGCAACACAATAGCCTCTTTCAGTAGACATCCCGCTCTCCTGAATGTCCAAACCCCACACCTCCAGTTTGTAACGCACACTTTTTTGTCATAAATTTTAAAATATCATGCTCAAATTGAGATAACCCTTATGACATCATCGAGGACCCCTCAAGACAAGTAAACAGTGAAAAACAGGTGGAGCTGCCCTTTAACTTAACTATGCTACTACATAGCCACATATATGGTAAGTCAAGGGTTTTAGCATTTTTAGAAGTACAACTGTCTTAGCACATAGTTACATGCATGTAGGCTACACCGTTATGTTATCAATGAATTGATGGAGTGGATGGATGGCGTGGACATTATGAGATAGTGAAACAGTAAAAGATTTAGTGTGGGCTTGGACTGCTAGTATTGATGCTTGAGACATTCTTTATTACATCTTGTCTAGGTTACCGAGAAGGTCAGGGACAAAGTGCAATAGCAGAGAACATCGACTGGAATACTTCTGCTCGGGGAAAGACTTCCAGTTCAAGTAAAGGCATTTAAATGATATTTGCAGATTAAGCTAATTGGGAACAATTATCCAACACAGCAGTCCACTTTTAGGATGTCTAATGTTTCATGTGTTTTATCCAGCACAGAGAGTTAAAGCAGTGTGTGCCGTTGACGAAAGAAGGCCGTAAACCATAAGCCAAAGTGACATGAAATGCTAAGTGATCATAATGAAAAGTGGTCCTGGTTACAGAGCAATTTACAGTTTAGGCATTGAGCAGATGGTCCTACTATACAGAGCAGTAAAATAAGTGAGCACTCCTCAAGCATCAATAGAGCCAGATGACTCAGAGCACTGAAAACAACAAATGCTACAACGTTAAACCAGAAATGTGAAAACATCGCTCCTGTCAGCAGTTATGAAAATAACCACGTGTACGCACAATAATCATCTAATAAGAGCCTACTGCTATCCAGCTGGAGAGAATAATAACTGCAAAATGGTCATGGGCACTAATGGCAACAGTTAAGTTAATTTTTACATATAAAGCTTTATTTAAGTAGACACTTGGAAATTATGCAGCAAAGCTAGCCTGCGGTGTGAATTAGCAGTTATCTGCTAACCCCCATGTGTTTCTATATCATCGATTCCTAGATACTCTCTGTTCACTCAAATGCATTTCTATTCATGACAATCAGAATCCCACTGTCTTCCTCTGACACAAACAAGTCATTATATAACCACAAATCATCATGCAGTTCAACTCAGCATTACTAGTAAGATTCATTGAATTCATTACAGACAACAGAAAGGGATCTGAAGCAGAGGGAAAAGTATAGCTTTGTCACAAAACAAAATAATTTCCTCATCTCTCATAGTTTTGACCAAATGTAATAAGCAATGCAAAAAAATGTGTTGGAAACTATTTTCATGTCACATGATGCTTTTGGTTGTATATTAATTGGATACTTTGGTAGACTGCTAACGTGTCTATTAGTGAGTGGTGGTTTATTTTGATTAACCACAATAAGCATAACATCATTAGGGCCAAAGTGACAGACTACAAATCATTACTAGAGCAGCTTTTAATTTGTCCTCCAATCACAAAGCTTATCAAAATGATATTCTATTTCTACTTCTATTTGCTTAATTCCTGCCCAATGATCTTGTTACACTACATTATGTGAGCCAAATAAAAATTTTACTATAAACACATACTCTTGGATAAGTTTCTGTATATGTCATACTAATTCATTTACAAGTGAAACAACTCTGCAGGTTATTAGTATGGCTCACATGGCAACAAATGATAAGTTAAGACAACAGCCTGCAGGCATAACAACAGCCACAACTATGATCCACTGAAACTACAAGAAAATATGAAATAGCCTGCTTCCAAAGCTATGACAGCTATGACTCTTTCAAACCGAATGGAGAAAACAATGCCAGAGAGCTTTTGAATATTTTCCACATTTCACAGCTTATTTGTTCTCTTATTTGTGTATTCGTATGCACCATACCTTCAGCTTGGATTAAGGGTTAGACACTCTCTATGAAAGCAGGTCGACTACTACTACGTGTCCAGGCCCAATAATAATAATATTGTAATTCAATAACATTGCACAACAAAGCATATAATAAAAATTACAGTTCCCAATATGGGTTTGCAAATAAAGCTGAAGCCACTGGAAACTCAATATCATGCTTATCAAATAAATATATTACTTTGGCCTATGTACAAAAGCCACTTGCGTTGCTGGGTTTGAACAAGAGCAAAATTGACATTTAGATAAAGTTCACAATCGCCTTATTCATGAGAACAAAAGGATGAACCCATGCAAAGGCATGAGCCAAATGAAACTGAGCTAAGGCTGGTAATGCATAAGTGATATAATTTGAGTCTCGTGTGGCATTAAAACACATCATGCAAGAAAAATGAACGAACATACCTTCATCTCTCTATGGGTCCTCCAGGTGACCAGTGTAACGAATCTGGGGCTGGAAACAGAGGTCGGAGAAGCTGTTAGGCATTACAGACGGTGCCAACTTCAGTCTGACACAACAAGACGTGGTTATGTTATGATGACATCACTTCTTCTGCCACACTGCTGGGTGCCATGAAAAAGCTGGGCGGCAGACGCACACTTTACATTGCTTAGAAAAAACACATCGTCTGCACATGAAATCTCCTTGTGGGGACGGCCGGTTTCTGGCTGAATTGAGGCTGTGATTGATTTAATAAAAGTTTAAAGATCCTTTGCTTCAATAATCGTAACTGCTGCAGTGGGCCAGTGGTATGTGATCGAGCTTTCGAGCCACATTCCCCCAAAATATCTGCGTTGCAAAGTAAAACCCGTGGCAGCAGGCTGATCACTCTCATTCGCAGAGCCCTTAAAGCCGTTTATGTAATGCCCAGTGTACTGTAGGCAGTCAGTCAGCAGTCAGTCCTGGCTTGTGGCATCGAAGGGCGAGCAAACACAAAGTAACTACTCCCTGGCTAAAAAGGACGACTTCCTCCTTCGGGTCTGAACAAATGCCCGGATAATGAAGTGCTTTGGGACAAAGTGGTGTACAGTAAAAGCCGCACGGTGCTCGTGTCTTCGGGTACGCCAGCGTGGTGTGCCCGCTGTCTGCACTGCACTGACTATACCAACACTACAGCAGAGGATGACGCCATTTCTGTAGCTGACAGTCGGCTAAAAAGGAGAGCACTTCGGCGCACAGACGCTGGAAACTGCGGGAACGGCGGTCGCGATTCACCTGCCCCTGCCAGAGCCATTTCTCTCTTGGAGGCGAATCTCTTGGTTTAGACAGTAAAACTGCCCCGACGCCGTTCATTTTGGTTTTCGCTGCTCCCCCTTGCCTCGGCGCGCTGCTCTCTGCGCAGAGTACACTCGACAGCAAACACAGAGCGATAATAACGCTGCTTTCAGGCAGGCAACACGGCCACCGCACCAGACCTTTATACAAATGTCAAAAGCGGTGTCTTAATAACAGCGTTAAGTTGAACAAAGTGAGACTCTGCCGTGCAGCCCCCATCAAAAGTCACTTTCTTTCTTCACAAAATGCTATCTCTCTCTCTATCGACGGGTCGGGCGTTTCGCTGACTGTTCACGGAGTAACGTTGAGTGAGGTCGCTTCTGACAAAGAAACAAGTCGACGAAACGGTTCGCAACAAGGTCAAGCTCGAGGAAGACTTGTAACGCAGCAACATCGCGTTAATAACATTTTTATTGTTGTACCAGAAGCCAAGGTCGCAGCCCTCATATGTGGCTCTTGGTCGCGGTGAATGATCGCGGAGGATAGCCTACAATGTCATCTTCCGCCCCAGACTATTTGCTAGACCAACCTCTGCAAATGAGTGATTGACCACCACCAACAATAATAATGCACGCACAAAGCCCGAGCCCCGGTCGTCTCTTCCCCCTGTCCTAAAACCTGGGACCGTGGTTAACTAAAGCGTCGAGTACATTTAAACCTCTCCTGCAATGATTCATGTCCAGACAGACAGTTTGTCAGCGGCGATGTTGCCAGTTACGGAAATGTGCAAAATACTGGTCACGCACACACAGCATTGAGAATAACACAAGTCCTCTCTAGCAGAGGGAAAATAGTCCACCTCGCATTATTGATCAAACGGGTGAGTTCCTTGGTACAAGGTAGCCCATCTGGTCCAGCCTACACTGGACAAGTCGATCGGGGGAAGCTAACGATACTGATGACACAAAAGAAAAGCCTGACAATGCAATTTACCTGTTAAATCACACCGTTTAGTCGCTGGTCGACAATTTACACCCCGCAGCGATGTGAAGCGTATACAGGTCGCCAGTGGGTTCGTGTGATATCACTTTTGACGGCATTTAGGGAACACCATGACAGGCGCTGCTCGACGACAACCTCTCCGAGGATTCCTCCACTCAACAACACAACAGCACTCCGGTGCTTGAAACTATCCAACCTCGGAGAAACGTTAGCATAACTGTCCCCTGTGCTCATCAGCTGGCTACAGCATAACTTTGTTATTGAACTGAGCAAGTTTTTTCTTCTGTATTCTCGGCCGTCAGTCCAGTAGCCTAATTCATTCATTCCTTAAAATCCCTCTAAACACATCGCAGCATTAACGTTAGTTAACAAGTTAACAAGCTAACGTCAAGGTTGGCTTGGTAGCAGCAGGGAAGCAAGCTAGTAAAAATGTTCAAAATAGCGATGGCTTTGCTGAACAAAAGCAGGCTTACCTATGCTGTCAAGTTGAGAAACACTTGTGTTTTTCGACGAAAGTGTATTAGTAATCCATGAGAGCATTGATGTGAGGCATCTGACAGATTTTAACGTCGTCCGTTGGCCCCCGGTTGATGTTGGCTGCGGATGGGTAAAAGTCGTTTTTGCAGAGCGCTGCTGTTTGCCTTGTTGAGTAGCTCATCTAGCCTAGCTCTTTCTGTGGTCCTTTCCCCCCGCCTTCTGAGGATGATTGACGGGTACATTGATCCCGCCTTCCCCGAAGCTACGCGCTCTCAATGGATGGCACTGTGAAGGGAAACGCCTTAGCGGCACAGGATTGGCTGATCAAGGAGAAAAATATCCGTGGTAAGGCGTACAAAGTAACCCTACTGGATGGCTCTCACAATACAGAAAAAAATGCTGAAAAACTACAACCCCCAGTTTTGAAACACATGTGTGCGTTCGATATGTATCACGGACTGTCCCGACAACACGAGGCGTGTTTTTTCCGGTTTACTTAACGGCTCGGCATCTTTAACCGGGCAATGTAGAAATATAACTGTAACACACAAATTGCGTGGCACCCATGTTACATACTCCACCCACTCCGCGCCTGCTCTGTAGCGAATACGAAACACATAGGTAGTTCATCACAACTAGCTTGTCTTGAAAAGTGACTATATAGTACGTCGAGGTAACTGCACTAGCATAGCATGTGGTGAATTAGTCAGTAACACACGGACCTAAAATGTTATGAAAGTGTGGATGTGGCAGTCATATCGTCTGCCTTAGTCGACCAGTGTTGAAGTGGAACTTTTTATTTTGTTAAAGGTAGAAAGAAATGCTCAACGGTGGTATAGCGATGTGTTTATGTTAGCCTGCTAACGCTAGCTAACTAGCAGTGTGGCTAACAGGAATACAGGACCGGCAAGTCAGCAGACTATCAGCAGCCAAGGTGGGTGGAGTTAAAAACACTTGAAGGGACTTGAAGGAAATTGGGCACTATAACATCAGAATTTTAGTTCTGCTGTGTATGTGTAATTTGGGTCACTGTGAAATTTTAATTCCATTAATAGAGAACTAAAGTTCTCACTTAAAGAGATGCTCATTATCAAAATGATTGGAAAAGTTGTTGCAAAAACGTGAACTTCTCTCATCAAAAAACGTGTCCCTCCTAAAACCTAACTCTTTAAAAAATCTACTTTTGGCTTTTTAGTTGAATCTCAATATCAAAATGTTTATAAGTGTAGTATTGTTACACTATAGTGTACACTTAATTACTTGTTAATTATGTTTATTGCAGGGCTGTGTTTGTACCTAATGAACTAGTAACTATCTTTTTAAAAGCAATGATGACTCAGTAAATAATATTATCCTAAAGGGAAACCAAGTATTCCTAACATAATATTGCACTGTGGAAATAGAATGCAGTATTGTTTTATTTGATAGAAAATGTCACGGCAGTCTAATAATTTAATTATAATGAGTAGCTGTGAGGCTGTGCATCAACATCAGCTGCAGTCAGTGGTTTCCTTTTTAACTGAAATTAGGTCCCTTATATTATTTTCTCAAGATAGAGGTTTCACACTTTTATTTTAGGTAGTTAGATATAGTTAGATAGTCTTATAGATCTTTATGATGTGACCAAATTATGTAGTCTGGGCCTTTTTATGAAATGAAACCTGAACTACCGACTTATGTAAAGAATAAGTAATTTTCTGGCATGATTTTGAGGGATTTTTATTATGATGATCGCTAGCTGTCACAGACAGCCTAACCGTTCTATTTAAATTTCTATATCACTTGTCACCAGTTTCTGTGATTCAACAGTAATGTGATAGTTTTAATTTATCCAGTCATGTGATCATTGTGTCACCTTGCACAAGGGGATTTTTTGGCTCTGCACATGCGTGTAACACATTACGTCATGAAAATATTTCATCAGATTTTTCTAAACCATTTCATTTTCTTGTTGGTTTGGATAAGTTAGAACATTTTGAATGTAAAGCTTTACAAACAACACATTCATTTTGCATTTCCTGTGTCAATTATGTGCTCATTTAAAGGAAAAGTACAATGATTGGGTAAAAGTATCACCAACAAATTATACCCACACAGTTCCCGTGTATTATGCTGCTAAGTGTGTGGCAGCATTTTGCAGTTATGTATCTGATGTCAGTTACACCAAGATGGCCTTCGAGTCTGACAATGTTCTTGTCATGTCAACACACTTCTTTCTGCAAATTTTACAACTACAGTTTTGTCTACTCAACACTGCCTCTCCAATCTGTCAGTTAAAAGCCAGCTCTGAGTTTGGTGCTGAGAAATAACTGATACAAGTTGCCCAACACAAACATGCCACAAGCATCACTAGTCAGAATTATACACATCTTCACTACTTCTGTTTATCTAGTGGGCTTGTATACACCAAGCTTTTTAACTTAGCAATATCACTTTTTCTTCTGTAAGCAGCTCTGACTGACTTTTGTAGCTTAAAAATTGCTGCTACACCAGTTCAGAAGGCCACATGTAATCTCTTACATTATCTAATCTGTAAAGTAATACTGTCTACTAATTTAGGGAGTGGGTTTATCAAAATCTTTGGAAACTAACTGTGTACTACTCTGATTCTACTGATTAACAACACAGTGTATATTGTTTTTCTTTTAAATGTTTCCGTCTACATTGCTCTTCATTGTCAAATTGTGCATCTGACGGTTGTTCAGATTTCTTACTTTTCCTACAACCTAGAGTAAATGCAAAACAGAACACATGTGGCCTCATGTAATATTTTGTGTATAATAGTCTGTAATTTTGGTATAAAACACTTAAACCAATTCAAAATGCATTCAAGTCTTGAGAGATTAACAGTTTAAAAACTAGAAAAATAGTTATTTTCCATTTTGCAGTTCCAGATGGGTGAAACCATTCATTTTTTTCATTTTTCATGAACCAGTCAGTTGTCATGTGAATTAATATTTAAATATTTAAAACAAAAAAGGTTTTTCTTTTAAAATAATCAAAATGGCATTTTGAAAGATCCTAACCTACATTCATTGTTAAAAACAAATTGCCTTGCAGATCTTTTTGTTTTGACCTTTTGTTATAAAAGGTTTATGAGGCTGCATAACACAGCATATACATACGCTAACAAACAACATGAGTCAAATCGTCAACTAAATATTTTTGCTTGTCCTTACTTTTTTGTGTCCATCATTATAGATTTGTGTCAGCTTGAAGCAATGGACGCTGACTCAGAAGCCGCCTCCGAGCGAATTCTGCTGGAACCATATAAGTACTTGTTGCAACTGCCAGGTGAGTTTTTTTCCATGTCAGCGACTGCAGAGTGGCAGAAGAGGTGGACACACGCATACATGCAGCTGAAGGGTCACCAAAAGCCACGTATAGTGCTGATTAGTCACACTGGATCATAGCATCAGCCAAATGCCTAAAATGATGAATGCAGTAGGATGAAAGGCTCAAGTGGATGCAGCAGACATAATCACAGAAAACACATGCACCCGACCTTCACCAAAAACTGCATGCTGCATGAAATGTGAGGAGATAACACCTAGCTTGGTGTTATTAAGAGATGCTGTTTAATTGTATATTGTATGTTAGTTAAGGGCATTCAATTCATCCATTATAGCTTATGCAGTCCAGTTTTTGACTGAAGCACATTTGGAACACGATCATGACAATTGTCTAATATGGTACTTACATTTCTGTGTTTTGGCAGCAGCATAAGGTCTCACTATGCTAAGTTATTTTGTTCAAGCCTAAATAAGGTTTTCATTGAAACATTTCACTATAAAAGCAGTGGATGAAAGTTTGAGCATGAACAGATTTGTCATATTGTTAATGTATTCATATTTGAGGCTGTATTTTGCACATTCAAAACTCCAAATGGTAATAAAATGGAACAGTTTAAGAAATTACCATTTTAATACCCAGAAGTAGTTGTGTGCATGTTTTAACATCCCACTTTTGTTGAGTCTAATTTTTGTTGACCAAGCACTCACTTGCTTCTGTTAAGGAGTCTTTATTTGTTCCTCCAGTTTTGATTGGTCACTTTTTGTCAGTGGAGAAGTGACTGACCTAACACCAGAATTTTATTTGGGTAAATAGGACAAGTCCTAAGAGTCTCAGTTTGATGGGATGTTTCCTGCCTTACAGTATCATTGTGTCATTAAGGCTCATAAGATAAGATTAGTTTGAAGTCGTGTAACAGGAACATTGTAGTAATTTATACCTGGAACCTTTAGTCGTAGTTTTGGAAAATAAATCTATAGGTTTGCATAAAATTGTACTCACCGCCATCACTCTTTAGATTTTGGATCTGATCACTCAGCTGGAAATGGCTTTACAACAGAAAACGTCCTGTGCTCCAGGTCACATCCCACCTTCACTGTTGCCTCAACACAGTTGAGTTAATGGATTATTGGGGGTAAAACCTTTAAATTACTTCCTGCGACAGGTGTGGTGGAATTATTTTTTTTTTTTTTTAAATCAGTGTGATTTGAGAACACTTGTTTTTTGGTCTTTTTCTTTTGCATATTACAGTAATACGTACTGTAGTATATCTTTGACTTTTAGAACAACGGAACTTTTGTTTTCTGCTCTCTTCTCAGGAAAGCAGGTGAGGACAAAACTATCCCAAGCGTTTAACCACTGGCTTAATGTTCCAGAGGACAAACTGCAGGTGAGAAATCAGCCTTTCGAGCCTCTAAACATTCAGACTTGTGTGATGTGTATTGTCGCAGATGGGTCCAGAAAGGTGAAATGATGGTGTGCTCACTCCGAATAGGCAATTTATTTTGTAATACAACCAGTGTATTCTGTCTGCTGAGTTGTTTCTAACTGAATGTTAATGTAAAGCTTGAGTGTAGCGCTTCGAGCATCCATGATTTATTACAGCAGGTTGTTAATGCAGCTGAGGATCAAGTAGAAATGAACAGAAAAAGATGGAGTGACGCTTTCAAAAACAGAACACTTACCCTTTCTATATTTGTTTGATCTGTAGGTTGAAAAATTTAGCTTCCCGTCTGTCGCTGATTTCATGTATTGTTTGAAGTTGGATGCATTTTGGTTGCCCATATAAATGGCGTTAAAGAGTGTGTCTTAAGTAAGGAAGGTATAGACTAAATGCTTAAGCTGCATTAAACACTTTTAAGATACTAAAACAAGTTGATTGGATAACAGTTGAACATCCAGCAGACATGGACCAACATTATCATCCAATTTGAGTTGCCTTTATTTCCACCTGACAAGTGTAGGTCCAATATGTACTCCTTTAGTTTTGGTTTTGTCTTCACCGACTGCTGAGAAAAATATGTGGATCTTAAGCTAGCTTCAGCTAGTTGCTAAGTTTGTCCGTGGTTTAAACAGTAGGTTTAACTGAGTTTTCTTTTTGCTGAACATGGCTACTTACTGCTTTAAGAATGAGCCAGCAGTAAAGTTGTGGGGTCTCAAACCAGAACAAGAAGCTACATTAAGGCAAAACGCTCTGTAGAGCTGCAGAGTTTGGTGCTAAAGTAATTTGCTGTGGGTTTTTTGTTAATGGTGATCCCGTTTACATTACATGTAATCAAATGAAATGTTGTAAGAGATGATTGTGAGGTCTGACTCAGTCCGTCAGCCCGTTTCCAGACCCAGCTGGAGGACATATCGAGCCCATCACAGGCTTTGTGGGTTAAGACTAAAGTTGGTGTGACTAACAGTACCAAGCTGTGTCAGATCCAGGGCATTTAATGTTGTGTTCACATTCCTTCATTGTTTTAGTGGACCGTTTTTATGACAGTCCCCACCCCCAGAACAGCACAGCTGAGCCTTTTATACTTGAATAAGGTATAATGAAGGAACAATTTACATAAAAATGCAGCCTTGAATTTATTAAATATGTGAAGAAAACCCGTAGTTAATATTGTCTAAAATAATGAATCACTTTATTTGGCTTCCTAAATCATGCAGTATCACTCAAACTAGGCCTGCCCGCTGTGGATGTATTCAGAACACTTGCCCTGTTTGCTCTCTATTCTTCATTTTGAAAAGGCATGTTCTGCTGTTTAATTTCATGGTGTCCACTCGTGATTGAGGGCTTTCAAGTTGTTCAGTGGTGGCGCATTAATACTAGCAATATTATATATATAATTATATAATTAAGAGTACTTCTCAAAATTATGTTACAAAGAAAGTAAAACAATGCCAGCTAACCAGCTATTGTTGGCTACAATATAAACAAAATTAGGTGCTATACAACAGAAACAGTTCATGAAAGTGTTCATGGATACAAGAAGATTTTCTTATACCATTTCCATAAACAGGATTATAGGTTTTCCATACTCTCCCACTTCTACTTTTAAATCTTCAGTCCGTCATGATGCTTTTTGCCTAAACAGTAGTTAGTTGGATTTTGACCATTTATAGTGTCCATACCAAAAAAAAATTAATTATTTACTGATTTTGCGTCACTGTGTTTTCATTCAGTTTCTATTTCCTGTTTGGGCGCTCATGTCATGGTGTCATGTGACACCCAACCTCCCCCTACTACTACTCAGATGACTTTTTTCTTTGGACTGTTCTCCTATACCAAGTCATATTTTTCTGCCATCCTTCCTCCTCTTAATACTTAGTCTATGTCAAAGAAATAAAAAGTCTATTCGAATAGATTCTGGCACGAATCCCAGCAGTACATGGAAAGCTGCTTTTATAAGGCACAGTCTCTATCACGCCGAGTTTCAGTGGTGTTTTCTTGTGGCAAAGCGAGACTTTAAGTTATATTCACTGAGCACTTTAACTGCATGTGAGCTTTTGTCAAGCCAATTGCTGAGTAATTGGTTTGATTCCCAGACTCTAAAGCATTGTGTTTTTCCCCGCTCGTCACATTACATTTCTCTTTAAAGTTGGATGGAAAAAGGAAGACACCAAATTGATGGTAATCACCGCATAACAACTGTGTTCCTGCATAGGCTGCTGTTTGTAATCCTGGGGTTCCCACAGGGATTTGGGGCTTGTTTCCAGGATATTTGGTTAGTTGTATGCTGATACGGCACAATAAAATGCATTATATTGGAAGTGGAATGATGGCGCTACAGTGGAGTATGATGGCAGCAAACTGTTTTACTATGCATTGTGGTGCAGTAAATGGTCCAGTGAGAGACTATTGTTGTTTCAGCTTCTTGTGTTATTGATCACCGCTGTGAGCAAAGGATTAGCATGAATTAAGTCACAGACAGCGTCCCAGGGAAACATACACCTCCACTCATCTGTTACAGGGAAACATCCACTCATCTGTTACAGCGTTGTAACATTTCTTGGGTGCTGCCCGAGTAGATCGCAACAGACATATTGAAGTGCATACAGATAGCAGGTTGAATGGCATTCCTGCTTTTCCTCAGGCAGATTCATGTCAAATTAGCCATTTAGGATGTATTGGTTTTATTGAGCAGGACCCTCGCCACTGTCCGCTTAGGGAGATCAGGCCCTTGACCTTATTATGCTGATTGCATTAGCATTGTTGTGGCTTAATACTGGTCCTGTGTCCGGTGTTGAAGATATGGAGAATAATCTGTGTTTTGTGAATTTACATGCCTTTCGCGGTGCAGAATGTTAAGTGCTGAGCCTATCAGGTCCCATTAGGTTTGCTGTTCAACAGGTTTCCTTTTGTCCTGAATGTTTTCAGTGTTGTTTTTAACTCCCCCCAAACAGAGGAATCCTAGTTCTGCTGCGAAGCTCAGAGGTCACACTGTTGTCTCACCCACGACACGTAGTTCAGACCTCAGTAATAAAAGAGTAGGTGAATGCTTGTCACTCTTCTGAGGAATTATTGAATATTATAAATTAATCCTGTCACGTCAGCCCTCCCCCTGCTAGAGAATCCATCTCACACTTACATCAGCAGAGATGTATATTTAATCACAGTTTTCACTATTACAGCGTACGTCTTCAAATAAATGAATTCAGTTTGCAAAATTAATTAAAAGAGCGACGCAACATTCAAAGTGGCATTTTTGATTATTTTTACATTACATGCTGCTACATTTCCTGACTGAAGTGCTGACATTTTCAATCCAGGAGCACATATGCTCCTTGGGGCTACAATGACATGTTACCTTAGAGTTTGGAGTTTTGACTGCTTTTGAAGTCGATTAGTTGGCGGTTCATTTGGCCTACATTCATATGCAGATTGTAACCAAATCTACTTTTGTTCTCCTGATAATTCCACTTCAGACAGAATTTCCTTGTTGTGGTGCAGCAGGCAGTTTACCTCTCATATCAAAGAGCGAGCCCCCCCTCTGTGTAGCAGCTCTGTAAACTCCTGCTGAACCCATCATGCAGACTCCTCTCGTCATCATTAGCACACTGCTGCCGAGAAGTCGCCGCCATGGAAACAGCCGTGCCTCCAGATAGACGGAGGCAGTGACAGTGGCACACAGTCTCATTCATTTGGCAGTACTTTTTTTCTTCTTTTTCAAACCCCCCATATGTGCTTCTCTACAGTGTATGCAGCACAGGTTGCGGAGGCTGGGGAAATTCCCTCTCTACACATCAGTTATCTTGCGACCTCTAGCTGACTGACTGTTCTGTGACCACATAGAAAGCTTTTATGTACTATCTTCTGTCTTTTAGTTTGAAAACATGCTTCTTTCATGAGATTGTCTGCTGCCAAGGGGTTATATCGTGTCTATAATGTAGCTGCCTCCATGAGAAAATAACTAGGTACTGGGCTGCAAGTTAGCATATCAGATATGATGTGTAGCAACTCATAACTGCTGGACAGTGTTATAATTAAAGTTATCCCATTTCCCAGTCATGCCCAGGTCAAATTTCTAAATACGACCTGTCATGTTTGTGGGTTATTGTTACATGGAGCAGATAAGATGTTGTGACAACAGCAGCAGATTGTATCACAGTAAAGTGTGGACCCGGCTGAACAGTACATTTGTAATACATTTTAATTGCAGGGTTTTCCCCAAGAAATAGTTTTAGCTGCAGTAGCCCGACAGGTCCTGACACAGCTCGTCTCACCATCAGTTTGAGTAAGTATGATCTTAGCTGAAATAGCTGTGCTGTTCTTTTCTCTAGCAGTCAATGAATATATTTATGAAACAAAACATCAGCATCTAATGTTTTGTATCATAAATGTATTCATTTTTTATGATGACAGTGAAGGTGGTGTTTGTTTCTATTGTTAGCTGATAAGTTATGGGCTCCATCATCCACAGTGTGGGAAATTGTCTTGGTCTTCACTACACAGAATCAAAAACACTAGAAGACAATGGATGAGGACAAACAGGAGGGACACAGCATCAACAAATAACATGATTTAAAAAAACATAAATGGCGGATTAAGATTATGCTGTGGCTTCGTGAGCACTTTACAAAATATGGAGGGTATCTGTACTCTGTACTGCTGTTCTTGACGAATGAGAGAGCATTTTTGAATGACAGTCCAGTAGGCGTGGTGTGCAATCATGTGGCATGACCATGTTAAAATCATGGCCAGACTCCGCAAGGTCCTGCAGCCTGACTCGGGTGTACCTGCACAGTCTACTGTAGTCCCTCTAAGTGAGCCAGATTTATGCATGGACATAACTGACATGTCTGTTTCATAGTTATTTCCCAACGATGTGCTGCACTCGTTTGTTGTGAAGGAGTCTCTGCATTCTTAATGGATCAATGATTGTAGCTTTGGCAAACAGTGAGTTTCTGAGTCAGTAACCTCTGGTGATAATCAATGGAGTCTTGCAGAGCAGCGAAGACACTTTGCAGTTAAACAGCAGCATTATACAGCGACAGCCTGACTAATTTGACTCCTTGGAGAACCTCAAAGTCCAATATTGAAAATTGTTGGTGTTTGGGTTTGACAGCTGTTGGTATCTATTGTTTGCTTTGAATTTCAACTCTTGTCTTAACTGTTCCCTCGTTCCTTTTGTCCTGACATAGAATTGTAATCCATAAAGTCCACAGTCTGTTTGCAGTGGACCTTTGAATCCTCACGTGTGTCTTTTTGCTGCGTAATATTCCGTTTTCTCGTTGATGTATGTGTGCATTGATTGTAGCTTTTACCCACAACCCCCCTCTCTTGTAAGTGGCTCTCTGAGGTTGCAGGGTGAGCCAGCGCCGGGACCCTGCCGCAGGAAAGGTTGTGTTTGGCGGATAAACTGCTCAACCGGCCCAGCCTTGGCCATCTGCCTGACCCACTGAGCCTCTCTTTGTGCTCCCCGGCCCCGTACAAACAGCTTTCATTACCAGGCCACACCACTTGTCTTTTAAATCAGCACAGCACTCCAGCAGGCTGCACGGCCAGCTCAAGACAGCAGACTCCTGGTGGCAGCCCTGGCTGTTTATGGACCTGTAACAAAAGCCATTCTTGGTGATCAGGTCGAGGCTCCTCCTGACGGATGGAGGACGTTTGCTGCGTCCGTGTGCTCCGCCGAAAAGACTACTGCAGTCATTTGACATTAGTTAAGAAAGCAGAGTATCTATGCAGCACGTGGGGAAAACGAGGCTAAACAAGAACTCGTCCACTGTCCACATATCCCTCGACTTCCCACAGCAGTGCATGTTAATCTTCATATATAAGGTCATACTGTATTAAAGTGGTTGGTGCTTGTCATCATTTATAGCTAAGGTTAAGTACTGAATTGCTTCACACGTGAATACATTCCCTTTAAACTTATCAAGTCACCGTTGCTCTGCCTTGGTCACGACATCTGAGTTTATAGCAGACCACATCCAATCGACTGTCTCTGAAACAGGTCCAGTCTGGAGTGTCTCAAGTCTCTGACTGACTGTCTGGTTAGTTACTACATTGTCTTTCACTAATGCAGCAGTGCAGGCAAGAGTATAGACATGGCACCCTCTGCTGTATACAAGTTGTAATGCATCATTTGCCCACAGCTCACTGTCTGTTACTAGTCAACAGTAGAGAGTATCATGGTAACAGTTTCTGAAAGTTAGTATAGCAAGAACAATGCTTACTATAAAATGGAAAGGCTGATATGATTGAGTATCTCTTTCAGGCACAATGATTCTCAAACTATGTCTTGTTCATTTCTGCATACTTGTCTAGTTAATGATTAGTTTATTTGTGTCAGGTGATCATCGAGGTGACCGAGATGCTGCACAACGCCAGCTTGCTGATAGACGACATCGAGGACAGCTCCAACCTGCGGCGCGGCTTCCCGGTGGCCCACAGCATCTATGGCATCCCCTCCGTTATCAACTCGGCCAACTACGTCTACTTCTTGGGGTTGGAGAAGGTGCTGACCCTGGAGCACCCTGAGGCCGTCAGAGTGTTCACCCGGCAGCTGCTGGAGCTGCACCGTGGTCAGGGCCTGGACATCCACTGGAGGGACACCTACACCTGTCCCACTGAGCAGGAGTACCGCAACATGGTGCTGCAGAAAACCGGAGGGCTCTTTGGCCTGGCTGTGGGCCTGATGCAGCTCTTCTCAGATTGGAAACAGGACCTGAAACCCCTCCTGGACACGCTGGGCCTGTTCTTCCAGATCCGCGACGACTACGCCAACCTGAGCTCTCGTGAGTACAGCGAGAACAAGAGCTTCTGTGAGGACCTGACTGAGGGCAAGTTCTCTTTCCCCACCATTCATGCCATATGGTCGCGTCCAGAGAGCACCCAGGTGCAGAACATCCTGAGGCAGCGCACGGAGAACATGGACATTAAACGATACTGCGTGGACTACTTGGAGAAGGTAGGCTCGTTTGCCTACACCCGTCAGACTCTGCGAGACCTGGAAGTGGAGGCCTACCGCCTCATCAGGGAGTTTGGGGGAAACCCTCAACTGGAGAGCCTTGTCAAACATCTCAGCCAAATGCACCACGAAGCTGAAGCCACAGCAGGGTCCAGTACTGAGACACACTCCAGCTACAACCACTGACCTCATCCACCTTTCACTGCTTCACGACCCACATATAGCCCAGCACACTCCACTAACGCAGGCGCTTCGCTAATGATGCAGTTATACACATTCCTGAAAAGCTCAACACATATATATCGGTATGTTGCATTCACACACAAACAATTTAAAAGTCACAATTAATCATTCAATATTTTGAATCCTGGCAGACGGCTTTGACTGCAGCTACAAGACAGCAAAGCAGACCCAAACGTTGCCTCTCTTTTGTGTGCTGAAGTGTTGCTTAACAAGGTATACAGCAGCAGGTTTTGTATCCAAGTGTAGCTGTGCTGTGAGTGGAGGAAATGAATTGAAATAGAAACTAACTTTTTATGGTTTTAGGTTTGCTTTATTGAAAATGAATAAAAACAAGATGACAAAGCTCAAAAGCCTTTCTTTTGATGTGCACTACAGTGTTTTTTTTATGTTTTGCCACCAAATGAAAATAGTTTTTCCAGGGCAGCGTGAATGCTGGGTGTTTTTTTTCCCTGAAGTCCCTGTTTAAAGTAAGACGTTGATGTCTCGAGTGTGATTTGGGGATCCTTAATCATTAAGCCACCAGAGTGCCAATCCTGTAGAAAAGACCTCTGCAACTCAATAATCTACCCGTTGTGTAACATGCTGACATTATATGCAAAGTAGTGCTCGTGCTGTTTACGCTCGGCTGTATATGAATACTCTGTTGATCCTTTCACCCGATTCAGATTCAACACAGCTCTTCTTTACATCTCTAATATTTTATTAGGAGGATTCAATTATGATATTGGTAGGTAGACACTGTGTTGCAGTTGAGAACTTATTTGCATCTTTTGAATAAAACAAACTAAAGATAACCTGTGGGCTTGTCTGACTTCTGACACATTTCACATCTCCCTTTGCCATCAAGGCCAGTTTGGTTTTCGTTATTTTGACCGGAACATGTTTAATGTAATGAGGAAGAGAAAACCCTTCTGCAGAGATAAGCAGCACCATCTGCTGAGCACATGAGTGTAATTTAATTTTTTTTTTTTTAATTGTGTACGTCTTTCTGCCTTTGACAGTAGTTATAGGCTTCTTCCCACACTGGACCCGATGTCTCATCTAGGCTCTCTCAAACATGCACCTTACGCACACACACTGAGCCATCGCCCATAGTACATGTAATCATAAGCCTTTTCCTGTTGCACCAGATCTAGGTGTCTATTTTTCAAGGCAACAGATACGTGAATAACAGGCTGCGAGAAGAACTGGCTGATTCAAGTTATTACAGAATTGCCTGCCATGTGCTTTGTTTTGAGGAACCTTGACACTCACAGGATGGTTGCCATGGACGTTGTTGGTGTTTTACTGCGAGCTCGGTCTGAAAGGCACCAGTCATCTAAATCCTGTATTATCTGCTGCCTCCGTTAATACTGTTGTGAGTTTTTCCTGGTGAAAAGAAGCGCAGGCCTGCGGACAGAGGCTATCTGTCCCAGACAGCTCTGTTGACTCACTGACTCTTGACAGCTGCAATTCAGTTAATTATGTGTCTTTCAGATTGAATTGTGGCTTCTGTGAAAATACATCTATTCATCAAAATGTCAAATTCTTGAAAATCTTGGGGACCGGTATCCTCAACTAACTTTTCTTCCACGGAGCCACAAGTGCACGAAAATGTGATGCAAATGCATTTCTGATTTGATAAACAGCAGAGACGTATGAAGTGGCTTTCGCAGAGCTGACTTAAGTCCATCACAATAATCAAAGCCTCTCACAGTTCTCATTCTCTCGCTCCCTCTCTCTCCCTCTCTCTCTCACGACTAGATTGATTTTCTCCACCCACAGTGTCTGAGTTCTGTTTGAGAGCAAAACAAAATAGCTTTTGTGTGAAGCGCGACATGGCTCACTCACTGTCTCCCTCATCCTCTGCAAGCTTTGGATTATTTATCACTGGGCTGCACTTTACACATTTGTGTTGCTTGGTAGCACTCCAATAGATATTTCATAAATATTCTTGTGCCAACAACATTTTGAAAATCTCATTGTAGAGAATGGAAATAGATGCTGCTGTGTTTGTACGCCTTCACTGATTTCAGTCTTTTCTCTCTGGAGTTAATTATATATTTATATATATATATTTCTTTTTTTAATAACTATGAATTTTCGGAGATTGCAGTGTTTTTTTAGGTGCACCTTGCTTGACAGATATACATTCTACACTTGGGAGATGCCAGAACTACTGCAGCCCTTTAATAAGACTGCTCCACTGGAGCAACTAGCAGGACATTTTATTCCTCTACAAGATCCTCTGAAGAAAACCACAGACACGACTGCTGAATGCCTTCAAAGCAACTTAAGCTGGCCTACATATTGAACCATGTTCCATGATAGTACCCATGAAAGATATGTTTTTAAATGGGTCACAAATACATTCTTTAAAAAAAGGCAGAATAACCTCTGAAACAGCTGGACACTTGTTGGGACTATTTGCAGCTGCAGATTTGGTACCAAGTGACAAGAGGAAAGTGCACATAGGATTGACAGAATAAACCACAGTGCCCATGTTAATGGTAATAAAGAAACCTCATCCAATGCAAGGGTGTGGCACGTTGACGTTTTTTCAGGAGACAACAATGGAGGTCAATGGTACAGAAAAGTTAAATCAGGTTTTGAACACAGACAATTCTTATTACTAGGATCAAGTCATTGTTGGTTTGGTCTTTTAATGGGATTTGTTGACAATAAGAAAGATGTGGAGTGTCGACATCCTTAAATGTCACTTGATCCACAGGCTTAATAAAAAGCTTCTTCAGTCTGCAATTCTCATGCAAGTGTGGTTATCATATTCATGTCACTGTTCCCAGAACAACACATGTTCTCATGCATAATTCTGCCAGCACTCGTTTGTAAAAACATCACTGTACCCTCGTGTCCCAGCGGGGGAAAGAGGAATAACAAAGTACTCAATTGTTAACCCTGGTGATGTCATCGGGGTGATCTCTGTTTGGATTTGGAGATTACAAATTTATACCAGAAATCCTGTGTTACTGACTGGTGCATGGAGCTGATGTGGGCGTTCACCAGGTAGAAATCTAAAGAAAGATGCTTTTGAGTTGTATTATGGGAGACGTAGGATCCAGCGTTTTTGGAACTTGACGCATACTAGGGAATAAAAATCAGGATATCTCAGCTTCTGCTGCATGACTTCAACCATTAAAAAAAACTAATCTGTTTCTTGTGAGTCTCCCAACCTTGTGCAAGTGCAATACTGCATTGCTGGAGTACGCCTTTAATGTTGAACTGAGGGCAACTGGATTCACTTAGCTGACATCATGACATTTCTTCCATGTATGGTGTTGCATCAGGTTACATCAAATGATTGAGTGGTTTCCGAGAATCTCATAATCTGACCCATGAGCTAATTTGTGATCCTCTTAAGACAGAATGTCGGTAATGGTTCGGTAATGACTGAATGACTAATTATCTCTCACAAACACCATCATAGTAAATCTGCCGTGTCACTGCAGCAGGGCTCAAAAGGGCTTATGAATCTCCATGACTCACTTAGTATTTCTATCACTTTGTCAAAGACGTGTGAAATTATGTTTTTTCTAATAGCCAACCTTCTACTGAATGCATCATCTAACTGATCCACAGTGTCGCACATTTCACAGCTGTGTCCGGCAAATGTTTGCAAAAAGTGACAACCATAACCTTACCAGGCTGAGACACTGTAGCTGCTATGGAAATGAGAGAGACAGCTGTGGGTGCGATTTCAAATTGGAATGAAAATGTTGCCCCATTAGGGCATAGTTGTGTGTCTAATAATATCCCCTCAAATCAGAATCAGTCAGAAATACTGGTTTTAGATGCCGGGTGTCATGAATAAATGATTTCCTCCTCGTTTTAGTGCACACTGAGGAGGGGGGTGTTGGGGAAGAGGAGGCTGATTGACAGCAATGTGTAATGTCTAATAATCTGGAGTTGTTTGAGTATGCACATGCACGCCACTCTACAGACTGTATAAGCTCCTCTCTCTAGGATCTGAGACAGCTGTGCCTGATCTGAATCGTGGTGTCTTGATTTTGACACCACAGGTAAGTTTGAGTTGTATTCATAATGTACTGTATGTTTCCACAGCGCTGTAAAATAAGACATGCCCTCACTGATGGCAATCTATAAAGTTATAATAGTTACTGTGTTATTCAAAAGGGTCTAAAAACAGTGAATCCCTACCGGGGTACTTGTTGCAAGGTAGTACGTGGAATCAACCCAATAACTCAAAAAGGTTTTCAGCCAAACATGAAAACAAATTGCTGTGATGCTGATCTTTGGTTACTTTACAATAAGTCAGCTGTCACCACGTTTTTACCTGAAAGTGCAAAAAGTGATAAATAGTTGAAATAGCTAAAAGGTCATGGTTAAACAGTTGAAACAGATATAGATAAAATAAATGAATAAACATCCAGCTTTCTACCACTCTAAGTGGTAGTAGTACGACTGCAAACATGACCAAACTGACCTAAACATTTTACATGTGTATAGTGTTAAATAACATTCAGTTTATGATCCACTCATGAGAGCATATTTGGAACAGAGTGAGTGGTGTTGCTGAAGGGGCACTTGAACTCATTTGATCGAGCTGTAGGTACATCAGACAAAAAAAAAGGAAGATTAAGTGTAAGCCGGGCATCAAGAAAATAAGACCAATTTGTAATGTCAACACATTCTTGTAGCACAAGACAAGTTTTGGGAAGAGGTGAGACTCAAGATGAAAAGGATTTTTAAAAATACAATTAACTCGACCACCAAAGTTCTCTCCATTTTCTCAGAGCAGTGCTTGTCACAGCCTAAACGGATGATTGCACTTTCATGGCAAAATATTAATAGAGTGAAAATAAGTCAGTGGTTAAGGGAATTGTACTCTTGACGTCGCTTAGAAAAGATTACACAGGCGCTTAAGGGCAGACGATTCAAAACGTAAGGTTTATTTATATCAAACATGTTGATGAATTAGATATTCTGGGTCACTAAGATGAGCCGAGATCTTTTCATTATGCCCCGTTTTGTTGTTGTGATATGTTTTTTTTCCTAGTTCACTCTTTAACCATCCAGCTTTGGGAGCAACTTCATGTTCACAAATATCGATCTCTGAGAGAACAAAGGAATTCTTGAGTAGCGTTCCCATCTGACACATTCTTTCACACCATCTAACTCTTGCTTATGCCAGTACATGAGCATTATTTTTCCTCCAAATGTGGGTTTTCAACAGATAAGTACGCTGCACATTATATGAACACCCCACATTGTATATTGGCAGGAAATAAGGTGAGATAAAACATTTTTTAAAAGTGGCAAGCAGCTAAATTACAAGCCTAGGAAGATAATATAATACATGACTGCATGGTTTTGGTAAACACTGTGCAATTTGTCTCAAGTTATTATGACAGAGGTTGATGTGGTTGATTTGATTGCCTGGTTGAATGACTGTGTTTGAGAGAACAGGGCTCACACACGCACAGGCAATACAAGAGGCAGAAGATCTGGAGCATCTCTCTGAAAGAAATGCTAATAAGTTAAACATTTTACATCGGTGGCGATATCCCGACAGCGCTCATCAGAGTTTAGACAAATTCAATAACTTCATCTTCTAAAGAAGCACTAGAGCAGAAATGAGAAGTGAGCTTGTTTCTTTTTTCATGTGCGTGTCATTTCCACTCTTCTCTCTTGGTGCACAATGAAGGGCTTCGAGCCAAATCAGCGAGAGAGGCTGATGGGGTGAAAAACGCCGTCCTTATCTATGTAGGAGAGTGGAACCGATGCGGATATGACTTTGTAATCATGCAGCTCACTGAAAGAGAGGAGGCGAAAGGGTAAGATATGGAGGGGGGGGGGAGAGAGGAACGTGTGCTCCAGTGTCCGTTTAATTGCAGGAATAGATTTCTTGGCAGGTAGAACGGGCCTATAAGAAAACAAACCACTTGTATTATCCCCCATTAGTAAAATAATCAGCATCTTTCAGTATTTACAAAAAACATACAGCACAGCAATCTAATTCTAGTGACTCAGCATCCATCACATAGATATACCTCAATAAACAAACTAATCACTACAGAAACTAAAAGCACATGCTCAGAGGAGGCTCACAAGAAATCTTGCCACATTTGCTTCAAGTCGTTTTAAAAGGTTCGGCGTGTACAAGCTGGTGGCTGGATGTGTTCAGTCCTATTGATTAACAAGGAGCCCCTGATAGATTTGGGGTCTAAAACACTCCACCGGTTTCCCTGTTCATGATTCCAGGAGTGTCCGGCCCTCTGTCTCAGGAAAACAATCACCAAGAGATCAAAGTGATTTCATATTCCTTTTAAGTTGGGGAACAAAGAAGCGCACTTCTGTAACAGCATGAGCAAAGTCTGTTTGCTGACAGCGTGTCTCTGGTGCTGCACTAAGGGTTAAAACAAAGCTACAGACTCAACATGGATCCAACACAGAATCAGCAGCAGAATCCATGCGCATCATCCCCAAAATAAACAACAAGGAAGTCATGACTGTCTCTGAAGTGTTCTTTATTACCTGTGAGGAAGGGGGGGGGGGGTCCATAAAACCAAAGTTAAACCTGTGAGTCTATTTCACAGTCGCTCTGACTGCTTGGTCAAGTTCCAAAAATGTGTGTTGCAAATACACTCATTTAAATCTGTGTCGATATCACTAGTGTTAACATACATACAGTATGATGCCTAACAAGTACAGTAAGGCCACATCACTATTTGCACAATGACAGTTACAGTACAAACTGTGTGTGTTTGTGAGAAAGCTCGTCATAAATCTACAAATAGTGAAGAGGATGAAAAGCTTAAGACAATCATTTACAAAACGCAGCAATGTAAAGCAATCACCTTCCATCAGATATTCCTTTTAAACCAAAAGGTTTGAGTCTGTCAAGTATCAGAGTACCATTAATTAGAATATTACAAAGTACTCAAGTCTTACAGCAATGATTCTGTGCATGATCACCATCACATGCTGGTATTGCACGCGGTTCTTGTCCACCCCGGTCAGTGTTCACATTGCTAAAACATCTTTTAATCCACAGTCTTTCTCCACATTTGTCTGTTTAATCTCAAATGTAATAACCAAGTTCATGATACAAATACGGACAGTATGCTACAGCTAAATGTGAGTTTCTAACGTATTCCTGCTGCAAATGGTTTTTTATTATTTTGTTATGAAGAACCTGCAATGAAACGTCTTTAAGATTATTTTCCAAGAGAAAGTCCAACATTTCAAAACTCTAAGTGTTTTTAATCATATAATAATAACTAATAGCACTATGAAACAATTCAGTTTGGGGTTTGAATGAAACCACAGAAACTGAGCTGACAACCAGTGTTGAGTGCATGTTACACACAGTGCCAACTGGTAAGTGTGGTGTGGGTCACGCTCAGTGGCCCCAGGGACAACCGCAGGGGTCTCCACAGGCCCTCCTCCTGTCCCAGAGGATGTGCAGCTCCTCGGCTGTGTGTTGGGGAGACGACAGCATGTCCAGGTAGCACTCTTTCTCACACAGCCAGCCGGGGTCCTGGCAATACCAACAGGGAGAGACAGTGACTGTTAACATACGCAGACTGATCTATCTATCTATCTAATACAGTTGTAAAGCACACTATGGAAATACACACAAAAAACACAAAGCATGAAGAGCACAATGGTGAAATGATGAATTCCTATGAAGAGGAAAATAACGATGATCTCAATGGTCAGTCATAGAAATCAAAAAGGAGTGAGATGAGCAAGTCATTTATCATTTCAATTCCAATTTTTAATTTTAATTCCAATTTTTAATTTTTGGAGTTTATTAGTGTATTATTGAATTTGTCCTAATGAAGCTGTGAAGACCAAAACATTGTTAATAAAGTGAAGACAAATGATCGACAGTGTCTTTTTAGTTGTTTTGTACAAAATATTGATTGTATACAAGACTAATTTAAAATTTTCTACACTATTTTCTACTATTTCTTAATGTCAGGCATTGTCCCGCAGACATTTCCTGTCTCATCTTGATAAATGTTGGAGGACTGCAAAAACACCAGGGACATCCAGGGGATGGAAAGTGTAGGACTTAATCGTTGTGTCCCTAACAAAGTCTGATAAGTTGTATTTTATATCACGATGTTTGGGATCACGGTGCTTCACTGGAGTTGGCAGATCTGGATGTCATTCAAGATCATTTTCTTACCTGATATTTCTGTGGTCCAACAGCTGCCATCCATATCCCCATGCTCACATCTTCTCCCTGTAACGAGACATCCAGGGCAGATTCCTCATGTTATACTCATGATTACCTGCCACCATACTCCCACACTCACTTGCTTTTGGGTACTCTTACCTGGTAGGCCTTCAGTTTATCTGCATTACTGGCGAGCCACTGGACCAAGTCACGAGAGACCACATAGCCTGAGCCGCAGGCAAACGCCGGGTAGGCCGGACTCGCGTACTCCAGCTCCTGCCACTTCCCAATGCGGTCCACTGCCCAGCTCTGCCTGAAACTGGGTCAGGACGGTATAAACGTTATCATCACACCCCGTCTCCCTTTCACCTGAGCTGTCATCATTCTGAAAGAGCTTTCCCGTTTCTTTCATCTAAAGTTCAATCTAAGTTTCAAACACAAGTGGACTAAAATCACAAGCAAACTATAAACTGTCAACAGGGATCGGGCGCCAAATTGTACTTACTTCCCCCACCAGAAATTGCTGCGCTTGAGACCCTTGTGGTCGATCTTCATTAATACCGAATCCACGTCGATGTAACAATCATCATCAGTCTTCAGCAGCATATTAAAGTCAGCGTTTCCAACAGACCTGCCAGAGAGGAAATTTACCAATTTAATTAAAGTCCACCTTCTGATTTTTGCCAACATCCTAGAGTGGATTTACTTTCAAATACCACTGAGAGTGAAGGGCAGGAGGTCTTAGCAAATAAATAATATACTAGCCAACGCAAAGCTAAAGACCGCTCTGTATATTTTGCTACTTGATGACTCACAACTGTACTTTTTCCTTCTGACTGAGTTATTACACTCGTGATTCTCACAGCGAGACATTTAGAGGCGACGACACACTTTCATTTCAGGTTGCTGATTTCCTCAGAGGGCCCAGGCAATTTGGAGACAGAGAATCGAGTCATTAGCACTTGGCATACCATTTATAGAACTGAAGCAGTTTGGAAGGCACATTCCTGTAGGTGTCCACCACGTCTACGAACACCATGTCGCCGTGCCTGAGGCTCTCCTGCTGCAAGGCGGCGTCCTCCTGCTTCAGCCTGGAGGCATGGTGCTCCATCCTGGCTGGGCGGCCCGACAGGAGCCCTGACAGGCTGTCTCCATCTGACACACAGGTGGGCACATGATGGGGGTAATGGGAGGACGGGGAGCAGAAAAACTGGATAAATTCGGGGGAAATTTTACAAAGTCACATTCAATTTTTATTTTCTATTTTATTCTAATAATAAGAAATAAAGGCGCCTTTGAGGGACAATAATTTAAAACACTGGCTGGCAAAACAGTATGATAAAAGAGTAGCATTTTGCAGAATGGATCATTAGTTCAGTTTTCAGAGATATTAGATGGTGAATTTCGTTTTCCCCAAAATGGCTACAAATCCATTCTCAGATAAACTCAAATGCAAACACATGCAGGAGGCACAATCATTATTGTAACACAACAGGGTAGACCATAGGAAAAAAAACAAGTTATTTCCCATTTGTCATGTTTGCAAGAAGACCTGAGGCAAAAAAGGAGCAACTCTCGTAACTTGCCAGTGAATCAGAGAGGGATGTTTTTATTCTTATATAGGTTTTCACAACTGTTGGCTCACAGAGCAATTTTGATTCAAATGTTTTCATAAAAAGCTAAAAATGAATTGTGGTTCTGGACCGACCATAGATGGTAAACGTGAACCCTCCAGCCAAACCGGGAAATCCAAGTGCACTTCTATGAGGCAATATTCCCTCTGCGATCTGCAATTCAAAGAAAAAAAAGTTACGTTAACTTCTTGAACTTTTCCTTCACTTTAAAAACTTGAGAGAGAATATTCTTTACACATTTATTTGACACCACATCAGTACGTACAGAGGAGATCTTAAGGACACCTCCTCCATCATTGAGCTGCACACAGGAGGAGTTGACTGTGGTCAATCCAGCAGAGTCCAGATTCTCCCAAACCAGGGTCCCCTCAAAACCCTGGATTAAACACAGACGTTTCATTGTTTGCACGTGTAGCATCGTGTTGTTCTGCCCAACACTATTTTAAAGTGAGCTGCATTATGGAGGCCGTGGCTACCATTGAGGACACTAACATCATGTCATCTGTAATGCTTCTTAGAATTTGTTGGATTTAGCAGCTTTGTGGTGTTTTACATTCTACACTTAATAACTTATTTAGGCTTATTTCCCCACCACATTTTTATTAAAGCTTCACTTAAAAGCCTCTGAAAACTTTGTTTTTGCTGTTGTTTAAGTTCTCACTTTGCGGCGGTGATGTGGCGGTGTACTCCAGGACCCCGTGACATCACTGTTATGTGGCTGCAGGTGCAACAAAGCACCTTTGTGACTACACCCAACCCGACGAAACAAAGCTCCAAACTTTCAACTAGAGAAAGCAGCAAAACACTGGCCTTTAACTTTAGTCTTTAATGCCATCATAGATAATCCCATTTAGAGTTTGATTTTCTGTTAAATGAAGAGCTACATTTGGAGCAGAAAATATAATTCAACATGTAGCTATGAAAAATCCAAACAATTATGTGTTAGAGACCTGGCTATGGCCCTGGGTATATGAGGAAAAACTGACCTTAGGCAGAATGAACTGCTCCACTGGTTTGTACCACAGCCCGTTCACCATGGTCCCTGTGCTGATGACACTGAAGCGAGCAGTGACCACCGCCTCCTGCAAAAAAATCACACGTTTTTATCCATCAAGAATTTATGGTTTCTTTTTTATCTCTGTGCAAATGTACCTTCATCACTACAGAGTGTCGGTTATCTTAAAGACAGTAATCCAGTTGGAGTTGCAGTTTGTGTCTATAACTGAGACAGTGAGCACACAGTACCAGCAGTGAGTGCTCCAGCTGCCCCCAGGCTGTAGATCTACCAGGCTCCACAGAAAAGCAGCATAGTGGATGCATTATGTGCAGAGGTCGAGGCTCTGTTACCTCCTGGTCCAGCTGGAGAAGCTTCACTGTGACATTGCTCTGAAGCTCAGGCCGGGTCCCGCTGGTGAACACCCCCAGCCTGGTGATCACCACCGGGTGGAGGACCTTGAAATCCAGGGCGATGGCCGACACGTCGGAGGGGGCGAGCGTGGCGGGGTCAGACACCGTCACGATCTCCATCTCTGCATCCTGGCCTGCCACTGGGACAGAGGGATGGCCAGAGGTTAGTGCACAGGCACACGTGAAGTTTATTAGGATCCCAACGTGCTGACTGTCTCTTTTCAGTGATGAAGACCGGGTGATTTGGGGAGAGGGAGAGCGCTCGGAGAAGAAGGCACGCTGCGGTAAAGCAACACCATCAGCACTTTGAGGAGCTGGTCTGTAGGACTGCTGTCTTCAAAGAGAGCTTCTGCTCGTGAGTGTAGTTTCTTAATTACAAAAGAGCAGTTTATTACCCAGGAGATCAATGAAAAGATCAAGGCTGTTAAAGGGAAGCCGGCTTTTTACTTTATACGTGTTCAACACGAGTTCTGCCGCTCACTCTAAAATAAAGACGATTAGAGGCGAGGAATCATGGACAAAGAGAAAGCAGCACTTCATCAAACCAAATGTTTCACACACTGATTGAGTGGAATTGAGCTGCAGGATTTTACCCATGTGTGAGGACATATTCAATAATTCTACGCTCACTAAATATGAATGATGAGTAACAGCAGTGCATCTCTTGGGAGTGGATTTCTCGTGTATTGTGGGGGAAAATAAATACAACTTTGCATAAATCCTAAATAATTAATTAGTTAATTTTGTGTTATTTAGGATTTATTGGTCATTTTTTTCAATCTTAGGCAACAACTAAATAATAGTCTACATTGTCACAAGTCACAACTAGGGCCGCATCTGAGCAAAGTATTTACATTATCGGTTAATAGATGTAGTTAATTGTTTGCTCTACAAAAATGCCTGTCACATTTCCCCAGAGCTGCATTTACAAGCAAGATGTGCAATTCTTCAACTTGCTTGTTTTGTCTGACTAACAGTTCAACACTGTAGCAAGAAACCAGCTTATATTCACATCTTTTGGCATTTTTGCTGAAAGAAAATGTCAAATGATTAATTATTTATTAAAATTGTGTGTCAATCCACAAATCAATAAATGGTTTCAGCTCTAGTCACAACATTTTCAACAACCCGATCTAACATTGTAAAGTTTCTATCTGCCCTCAAGTGGCAAAATCTGTTTGACTTTTTCCTCACAAAAGCACAAAAGAATGACTAAGTCTGAGAAGCTAATCATCATCCACCTTACTGTTGTCACGTAGAAAATCCCTGTGAAGAATGCTGCACACACAAACAAATTTCATCAACAATTAATTGTTGGCTCAACGCGTGCTTTGGCCTGAATCCCGAGTCAGGGACGCAACTGTGTTTAAAAGCAGCCGTCGTCTCTTTCTCTTCCAATCACACCGCCTGCCTCTGATTCGGAAACAAATCACATCAACACTTTACAGAGCAGAGACGGGGCCAGAAAAAACGAAACAATACAAATCAGCGTGACCCTAAAGGCCATCATCTGGGGGGGAAAACAAAAAAAGGCTTTTCCGATGAGCAGTAATTATGTTTTCATGAATGCAGCGAACACAAAACCGACCGGGAAAAGTAGTGAAACGGCTGAATTGGCCAGAACAATTACTGAGGACGTTCAACCTAACAATAAGCCTGTTCACTTATTTCCAATGTAGTGCGTTAGCGCTTCGTATAGCTTTACTTTTGGAGGGTTGTACGCAGTCATACATAGTTAATAGTTGACTGGGTGAGAGACGGGTGCTTTGGCCTTGGGCATGGAAAGGAAAGGAAAAGAAAGGTGTCCTTGAGCCGTGGGTGAACATGAAAAGATGTGTTTCACTTCTCAACACGCATTCTGCTCATTCTTTCAACTCATCTCCTGCTATTCTCCCTCGGCTTCACTACTGACAACCGCACGCAAGCAACAGATAGCACACAGAGCATCTTTTCCACCTTACAGCTGCAGATTATTAGACTCATTAGAGTGCAAGACTTTTTTTTTTTACCTGGCTCAGTGAAGTTCAGGAGGGAGCAGGAGTACGGATCCTCCCTGTCCTCCTCTGGAATGGGACAGCCATGTTCGCCCACAATGAACTTCACCCCCACTCTGGAAATAAGCACAAACACTACTGCCTTCATCTTTTTTTTGTGCAATATTAGGCTGCAAGATTTCTAAAGCTTGTCCATCTATCCACCCTCCGTTGCCATGGCTACTGAGGGTTACTTAAAGGCCATCACACCTTATCTGTGCTCAGATCGCTGAATGAGAAGGAAATGGACAAAAAGGAAGAATGAAAGAGAACAATATTGGCCTCTGGTCAGGTAAAGATAAAAGGGTTGATGGGGCAGTCACTTATCTGCTGCCAGCTGCAGGCTTTATTTCCACTGTATGAATCTGGCCTTGTAACAAACAAACCAAAAAGAAAAGGAAAGATAAAGAAGTGGTGAAGTTGGAGCTCCAACACTACAGACCTGTGCTGGAAGTGGGGGTGATCTCGGAGGTAGCCCAGCCAGGTGTCTCTTATCGCTTGTCGCAGTTCATAATGGTGTCTCGCTGACAGCACTCCCACCAAAACTTCATGGAAAGGTAACGCTTCATCTGCACAAACAGAACCAACAACCTCAAGCAACAGCGCGCTGACATCTCCTGCCCAGCCACGACGTGTTTCATGTGAAAATGGGGGAAAGACGTGACCTGCAGTTGTGACAATGATAGAAAATAAAAATCACATTCTGAGGCGTGCTTCATATTCCTGACCCTGACAGCAGTTTCCTCTTGATATTTAGTTTGCTCTGACTTGGTGTGATGCCTCCTATAATTAATGCATCAAGAGGTGGTTAAGCAAGAAAGCAAGCTGACCCTCCGCTAATAAGTGATAATCCATTTGAACGCAGCACGGAGCTCAGTAGTGGCACTGTAGCAAGGCAGAGGTGCTCAGCTCGCTCCAGTCTCTCCGGCTCAAGACGTTAGACTATCCCCAGCAACGCCCAACACTACTCAGCTGTTACATTCTCACTATTTCCCACTAAAACACACACACACACACACACACACACACACACACACACACACACGAGCGAACATAAACTACCTGTTCCCACACAAACTAGCAGCTACAACAGACACACTGGGGCGGTAAAAGCAAAGTTAGCCAGCTGGTTGGTTGTAAAAAATAATAATAATAATAATAAAAAGTTGCGAGGCTCTGAGGAGGAGAAGCCCGGGTCTGTGACTAAAAAGTACCCGAGTGTGTGTTGTTGTCCAGCGGGGTGGAGGAGGGTCGTTGTGCCAACCACAAGTGCACCAGGACGGCGACAGCACAGGGCAGCAGAATGAGCGCCAGCCTCCGCATGGACGGAGCCCTCCACTCGGCCGGAGCAGCCTTCAGCTTTAGCGGCGCGGAGCCTCTTCCTGCACGGTGTGAGCCGCTCCGTGTGTGCGCTTCATTTCAGCTCCGCAGCTCTCCGCCGGGCTCTCACCACTGCCTCACGTCTGCCTCCGCCGCTTGTAGAGACGGACCAATGGGGGAAGAGGAGCCCTGCCGCAGTGCACTCTGGGAGATGGAGTTCGATTTTCTCATAATATAGAAGATACAATAAAATTTAAATATGCAATTTGGTAAATAGTTAGATTGTAAAGACATAAATGTCTTGTTGTCATTATTATATTAGTTGTAGTAGTATTTTATTGTTGTTTTGTTAAAGAAGTTGAGATGCTGGGGGATTAGGGCATATAATAAGTACATACAAATATCAAGAAAACAAAAACAATTTGAATTTAAATAAAGTACATGTGGCAGATTAAAAAAGATAAGGATTAATCAACTAAATGTTGTTATATAATGACATGACATTGTAGCAATAAAAATAGTATAAGATGAGTTTCATTACGATTATTATCAGTAGTAGCAGTACTATTTGAACCCCTTAAAGTAGGATGTATTCCAAATTTCTGCAGTATACAAGATCTATCTAACTGTCTCTTCCTACTTTAACTGTTTATAACCTATTAAAAGATAATGCATGCATCAAGCAGTTTTAGTTTCCACTCAAACCGCCTAAAAGTAATCAGAATGGTATAGTAAGAACAATAAATTGTTTATCACATGTCCTTAGAAGTAAACTGGAACACTAACACACTGATTACAGCTACAGCCAGTGTTGCTGAGGTGGACAGCCAATGTTTATCACATTAACAAGTGTCAGGGGTTTTATCTGGTTTGTTTTGATTCAGTCCACATTGTGAATTTTTAATGAAGTGAGAAGCAGAGTAGACAATTAACATATACCTCTAAAACCCAGGTGACACGTTGTGGCTTTAAGATTAAACCAGAACTTTATTAAAGCCGTTACTCTGTGCTGCACATAAATCATTTAAATGGAATCTATTGTGCATGGAGAGGGATGTTTGAGGAGGATTTCTTCTGACTCTGAGAGCACCAGTGTTTCTCCTGGAGAGGAAGAGTGGCCACGTCACGGAGAGCGCCTGCTGCCATGCTTGTAAACATTTCATTTGTATTGATTTTAATAGAGTTTCAGTGTTGCATGAATGTTATTTTAGAAACCTCACCACCCATTCCAGGGGAAAATAATAATGTAAGAAACACTGACATGCAACGCACCGTATGGCAATGTTATGAGTAGAAATGAAATCGCAGCAACACAGCGTGCTGTGACTGTAGATAATCTTATCAGAAATTATTACTATTCTCGTGTATTTTACGTACACTTTGGGGGCTCACTGCTCAATTTGGAAAATTGCTCTAGCACAGATTCTGTGTATTAGATAACCCACTGCCCCAGGCATAATTACTTTCCTGTGCATTATATAATTCTTTTTGGAGTCATATTCATAAATATACTCATTACAATGATTTAGTTCTCTGAAACACATTATTCATGTGAAAGGAAAAGGCTATTCATAGCATGTTCAGGATTTCTTGAAACACATCCTGCTCTACTGCGGATATCCAACCCTCCTCTATCCCACTGTGTGTTTATTTTCTCAACTGTGATTTAACTTTTTATTTATATGTTGAAACATATTTATGCTCTATTTATATTAATCCACATATGGACACATTTCTTTTTCTCCTTCTCTTTGGCGTTGCAGCATTCAAACACTCAGAACTCACTGTACTTTTCTCGGCATCTACATAGATTTTTTTTTGTATCCACTCGGGTCCCAGCTGAGAACCATGTGCATACCACATAATACTGAGACCTACTTCAATTTCTAATTTTTGTTTTTGGTGCATAAACTCATAAAATGTTTCTATACTACCTACATTTTCCCTCGTTTTTTAATTTTTAACTGAGGGTAATAAAGAGGGTACTGCGTGTTGTACAGACTGTTAAGCCCTTTAGGATTAATTTGTCATTTTGTGATAGTGAAGTATTTTTCTATTACCTCAATTAGTTATGATTAATTGACCAACAATTCAATTTAAAGAAAAATTTAAATGAATTGATTATTAGGTATTTATTAAACACAAAAATTCAGCTAATCGCCCTCTTTGTTTGTGGTTGGATCAGATGTTATTGACAGTGACCAAACAACCCACCAATGTTAATCATATTCTGACTCAAATGTTGCCAAATCCTGATTGGTGCACATGAGTTTGTGACATCACGTTAATCCAACTGAGCCCCGCCCACTTCAAACCAGCAACAAGAGCAGCAAAAAGAAATAAAAAAGAAATATAAAAAGAAAGAAATATAAAATCCCAAACTGTTGTAACTTTAGGAGACAACACCCTGTTCATCATTCATAGTAAGAAGCTGACTGAGAAAACAGGTTCTCAGGGCCTTTAACTTGAGATAATAATCCACACTGCAGCTGTGCCAAGACTTAAAAAATCCCCCTCCTATTCCTCGTTTCTCTTTAATTACATCCTGCTCCTTTGGGATCGGTTCAGAGAAATCAATAAGGGGTACCTGACACGTTTTATGAATGTCATTCATCAAAAGTGTCCATACTAATTTGTACAATGCGTTAAGTTATTGACAGGTTTTATAATTTGTTTGTGACCCACAGCTTATTTGGCCTAAACAAGCAATTTTGATTCTGCTATGATCACCGGAACTTAAAGTGCAGTCAAATATTCAGAAAAAGTGTTATAAAAGATAATATAATATATTATATAATAAATACAAAACTTGGTAGAAAGCTGTAATTTCAGTCTATTCCCAGGTGAGGCTGTGATTGCATGCATGGACGGACACATTAAACAGCTACAGCAGAAAATTTCAATGTTGATGTCAGCGGCTGATGCTTTTTGCTTTTATCTACAGTGTAAAATGCAAACTGGCTGAGGCTGAGTTGAATCGTGATCCTTTAGAAAAATGCCACGACACAAGAACAGTGCAGCCAGATGGCCTGGGGTTCAGCTCAGCCACAGGAGGTCTCCACTACACACCAGAATATCATGTTCCTCCACGAGACCAGTACGATTGGCAACAGCCTTTTATGTTATCGGCGTGATCAGACAGACTGTAGCTCGGAACATCAGTGAGAGACATGAGGCAGACATATTGAAGACACAGCACATTTGGGTTGCCGTTTTCCTTTAATTCATTTGATCCATCACAGGATTTACAAAGCCTGCTATTTAAATGCTTCTTTTTTTTTTTTTACCAAAACAATAATACCATTCATGAATACAGCTGCACATTGTCGACATATCCGGACTCCAATTATGTGCAGAGTAGCACCCAGAAAGTCAATGAAGAGGCAATATTTCATATCATAATAGTTCTCTCTGTTATAGATAGAAATAAATCCATGCAATATTCATCTCTAGCCGCTATATTTCTTGTTTCAGATTTGGCACCATCCTTAAGATGAGGTCAGTGGGAGCGCCCTGAGGTCAGTCTCAGGTTTTTAAGATAGGAAATGAAGACAATAATGATCCTAAAAAACAATTTGAGTCCAATAGTTTGTTTGTGACCGTCCAGTATCAGTTTGACTCCTAATGCGATGGCTGTTCAAGTACCAAGAGGAAATTTCTTTTACTTTTACAGAAACCATGATGCAAAAAGCCTGAACCACCAAAGGGATCATATTATGTAAACCGACCCTTACCATTATTATTAAAAAATACTCAGATAGTATCAATAATTGCATGATTTATAAATGTTTTTTTATCCTAAATATCATACAAGCTTAGTAGCACTACACGTCATGTAGCTGTCAGTGCTGTGCAACAAATATTCAATAATACTACTGATAATAACAATATTAATAACGATCATAACAATTCATCGTAAAAATTAGCAAATGCTATTCAACTACCATGTAAAGGAAATGTTTCGACAGTGTGCTTTTTCTTCCAAAACAAAACAAACGGGGGGGAAGGCTGCGGGACCACAGTGTGAAGATCACACTGCTCTCACAGAAATTGGCACTGTAACATACTGTACACTCTAGAAGACTGGCAGTCCCTCGGAAACAGAGGAAACTGTCAAAAAGGAGCAGAGAAACATGCAGGCCTCTGGTTTGGCATTAATGTCAAAGGCCTTGCCATTCACTCTAGGACAGGCAAAACGAATCAGGCTCAGGAAACATGCCCAGAAAACAAATGAGGCCGTTAAGGACATAAGAGGAGAAGATCTCTTGCAACTTGTAAAAATATTCCAGTCGGGGGCTGCAGGATTAACTGACAGTGTCTCTGATTTGAAGTGGATGGAGTATATGAACAGTAAATCAAACAAAAGCAAAAAAGGTAGGATGCATTAGAGCGGGCCTGGGAAGGAGGTGGCAGATTCATAAATAATTTTTGACCTAAGGGTTGTTTGCACAGTGATAACCCTGAAGAACTCATCTCGCTGTTGAAACATTAGCTCTGCACCTTTCAATAAATAGAGTCTGTTTGTTTATTTGCAGCAGAACTGATGTGCAGCCATCTCCTTCTTATTACAAGTGCAGTTTGCACAAACTGAAAGAATTTACAATGTGAGATAAGGTTTGTTTCCATGCTCTAATCTGAATCTGACGGTACTGCAGGCTAAAACAAGCGGGGTTAATTGTTGGTGACTCTGGAGGCAAATTGAAAGAGAAACCACTGGTTATGGAAGTGTCAAATTTCAGTGGTACTTTCAGTGAGTGTTGCTATAAATATTCAAACCTGTTCACTCAAAGCAATACAAAACTAACTCAAATTATGGTTAAGATAATACAAAGGCGACAAAGGGAAGGAAAATAAATGTTTAAAAAAGTTGAAGACACTGGGCAAATTTCTGTTTCCTGAGGCATGTTAAGATCTAGCACAATTAAAGAAAAGAAGAAAAAAAAACATCTCTCATCTCATTAAGCACTGAGCAAGGCTGTTCTCTAATAACAAAGCAATAACAAACCTATTTAACAAGACATGATACGCTCACTGGGTTGCCAGTTTGGTAGCAGACTCCCCCAAAACCTTCAGCCACCAGGACAGAGCTGACCAACAACAGAGTGTCCACCTGGCAAAACTCAACTCAACGCCTACGGCCAGTAGCTTCAGGTGTGGTGAAGACAGAGAAGCCAGGCAACGCCATGCCTGCACCCGTACAGCTCTACCAGCAGGTCATCAGAGGATGGTGCAGAAGAACTTCTTCTCCCGGAAAGGGTTCTCGGAGGCGGGGACGGGCATGATGAGGGGGTCCTCGCGTATGTGGGCGTCGCAGTATGCCATCAGGTCTGCAGCTGCTTTGGATACCTGAAATGTTGAAGCAAAGGAAAAGGACACGCATTGCTGACTGTTACACGGATCACAGAGATGACTCCTTCGACTGGCTCCCTCACCTGAAAGGACCTTAAATGATAAAGATTAAAACCAGTCCCACTCTTCTCCAGCACGCCATGCATTTTCAGCTATCTTGCCTTCATCAGGGTGGTGTCTGAAGTTGTTTCCGGTTTTCTGATGTATAATTCATCAGTCATGTGACTTAAAAGTTCAAATCCGGCTGGGGATCTTTGCTGCATCCCTCTCTCCATTATTTTCTGTCATTTCACCCCTGTTGCTTTCTAATAAAATACTACACAATATAGATGCTGCATTTAGATGTGGGAACTTAAAGTAAACTTACAGCCCAGAATGGTCAAATAAGTATGTAATTTATTTTAATTTGATTAGATTTGTTCTGAACATTTTTTTAAATATGTTATATATATATGTTAAAGTCAAATCAATATATATTGATACCCTTTATTCATTTCTAATTAGGGTTATCCATAAGTATTAGAGATGGGTGGATTTGAATATATATGTTTTTTGGTTGAAATAGTAGAGCAAAATTTACTGTTTTGATTAACAGTCTGCAGCCATGCCAGCAGCTCTGTGAGGATGTACAGCATTGCTTTGAATTAAATGCTAAAGTCTTCACGCTAACATGCTCACAATGCTAACGCACCTATGTTTAGGTATGCTGCTTACCATGTTCACTATTTTAATTTAGCGTGTTAGCATGCTACCATTTGCTAATTAGCACACAAACAGAAAACAGACCTGAGGCTGTTATTAGATTTGCAAGTATTAGATCATAAACCAAAGTATTGGACAAAATGAATATTTGGCCTGATGGTGGTGTTAGAAGACATGTCAGGGAATCACCAAATTCATCAGGACCACACCACCACTAGCATGGTTAAAAATGGAGATTCAACCTTTTTATGCATTCATGGTTATAGATGAATTATTGTATTTGGAGAAGAGACAGAATATTTTGTATTTATGGCCATTTATATTTCTCTTGTACATTTCTCCATCCTTTAAGAGCAAACACTGTATTTTATAAAAATCTATTATAAAACCAGGATGGTAACGTTGTTTTGTTCACTTGATGTTGTACTTTTACTGACTGACAGACTGGAAACAATCTCACACACCGTCCTGATGAGGGTAAGATAGTCGAAAACATTTGGTGATGTGAATAAAGCATTAAGTAATGGAAAAGAGTTGTGTGCTCACGCTGGTCTGCAGCTCGCTGTGTGTTTGTTCTTTTGGAGAAAATGTTTTTGGAGCTGAACTTGCACGACATGTGACCTGTCTCAAAGTGTGGGTGGATGCTGCATGGCTCTTTTTTCTCTGAAGCTGTATATTGTTTGTGCTTCAGATTCGTCAGTGCCTGAGGCAACTGCACTGATGCCTGCTGCCTCAGCTTCAGGCAAGAGCAAGATACAGCTCATCAAGATGACTGACAGGTGTTAAGGCGGGACCTTGACCGGCTGAGGAGAAAGGAGGGTGGGACTAACAACACACTTCCTTCCTCAAAGTTGCATATTGTATTTTTCAAACAGTTCCTATAGATTTTACAGTACAGCCAGACTGCATGTGGATGTATGTTTCTACGGTTGCTGAGTGGGAGGTTACAGGAGGGGAGGCGGCAAATGGAGAGCAGAGTAGCAGCTGCATCTGAGGGACGGCGAGGGCTCAGGGATCTACGCAGAGGACAGAGCCATCTGATCTCCGGCCTGCCACTTCACCTCACCCACTGCTGCTCACACGAGAATATAACGCCCAAAATCCATCACTCCTATAAGCTTCAGTCTTAAAATTGGATTATTATGGTATTTTTGACAGCATCAAATAATATGTCTAAAGGGTTGTGGACCAATATCGGGTACTGAGATTTTTGTATTTTAAAAAGGAACAATAAGGCTGGCTTTATATTTAATATCTCTCATTTTTAAGAAATCCCATGAAAAGACCAAAACCAACAATGGTTTAGTCCATCTCAATTTTATCTGACTTCCCTACCTTGTGGCACTCAGCCGCCAGCCCTACTACCTAGTACTACCTACTACTTAAGATGTAAAACCATTAAAATGGCTCACAAATATATACATTCACTTTTTAAAAAAGGCCCCCAAAACAGCTGGGCATTGTAGTTTTAAAAAAATGTTACGTGAACAGGAGTAAATAGTGCATTTTCTGGGGACTATTTTCAGCTGTGGATTAATACACATTTGGTGTGTTTAGTGCAATAATGTGGCTCACTGATGTGTTTTAAATGATTTCTGGACGAGGATTTCTGAAGGTACAGAGGAACAAGGTATATCAGGCTTTGACTACACAGGAAACATTTGTCAGTAGGAACAATTCAGTGTTGGTTTTGGTTTTTTCATGGGATTTGATGATTAGAAAAATATAGAAAATTGCATGTAGCCTTATGCTTTCACCTTGTTAGACACCTTCCCATATCATAATATACAGCCATTTAAGAATAAATTCCAGATAATGAAATGTATTTTCCTTGTATCTTTGAAGCAAACTCCCTTCAGGTTTACTTACTGTATCTTTATCTCAGTGGTTCCCCACCTAGGGTTCACTACTCCCCAAGGAGTCCCAAGACAAAAATGTGCAGTAATATAGAAACACATACATATTTCTGTTACCCAGAATTATGTTTTCTTCTTACTGTCCTCTAACTTTTGCTCTAACTTTTCTAACTTTGCTAAATGCTAATATGCTGATGTTTACCATTTTCACCGTCTTAGTTTAGCATGTTAGGATGCTAACATTAGCTAATTTTCACTTAAGTACAGCTGAATATTATGGGAATGTCATTATCTTAACAGGTATTTGTTCATAAACCTTCTAAATGTAATGATACTAAAACACCTATCTTGATTTAACTGGTTGATCTTTTAAGGTCATACTCAAAGAGCTGTTATATTAATCACATTAGAAGAGGCAAATTAAAAAATATCTGCTCACTCAGAAGACACAACATATTTTAAATGTTTAATTATTTTAGCTGCATAGTTATTCTGCATTTGAGCTAATTCAGGCACTAATCAGAGTATCCAAACCTGCACAAATTAGAAACATTAACAAAGCCTTTCCTTGCAATGCAAGTAAACAGCTTAATTATTCTCATAATCAAAGTAAATGCAATAATTATATTATGTAACTGCAGTCAGAAACCCTTCTGCAGAGAACGAGAGCCCCAAAGGACAAAAAGTGGTATAGCACGGTGTGTGTCATTAGACCCAGACTGACTGTAATTACACTGCAGCCCCATGATGGAAGGAGAGTCCTTCTAATTAGCACAGATCACATTCCTTTGGCTGATTGAGCAATTAATGAGAATGTGGTGATCCCTCAATCAGCAGCACAGAGACTGCTCTTGTCACTGATACACACTCTCATCAGATCCTTTAATTAAATTTAAGGGATCGCCAGACGTGGCCAACTGTCTGTTTTCTGCTCTTTCTCTGTACTTCTCTCTGCTTTCATTTGCAGCCACGTTCTACTTCAGTGGCTTCTCTTTTTTGAGGCCATTAATAAAAAATTACTTGGATCTCCACATCTGATGTGCCAAGTGGTTATTAAAGCACAAACAGCTGCCTGCCTATCAATCACCCAGCAAGTGTTGAAATGATACAGCTGTGAAATCATGCTGCAACTAAAGCCACCTCTACCATTTGAGGATTTTCACTTCTGAATTGACACAAATCTTATATAAATGCCTAAAATATAATATTTATAATTATTAAAGTCTAATGTCGTCTGCTAAGTACATCGCTGAACATTATTAAAGCTAATCATTTGTTAAGAAATGTGAGCAATGATACAAATAATTCAACTGTATGTGAACCTAGTACCCAATTACATTTTAAGAGATGAAAACTCATTGAACAAACTCATATTTGCCTAATTGGCAAGCAAAGCAACAAGACTGTTTGTCCTCGCGTCACAAAAAGCAGCTTTGTTCCTGACAAGTTTTCACACAAGAGCAAAGTTGCACCAAACAGCATCCAAATGAGACTGCAGTTATTCAGAAAGCTTACTTTCTTTGTTGGACCCACTACGGAGCTGAGCCTTTCAGATAGAGATCAGATGTGACATCTAAGATTCATTTACATCCAAGTCTGACGCGTCAGGTGACAATAAAACTGACACGTCTGATGTATTCAGACTGTAAGTGATCTGAACACTTCTCTTCACCGCTCATTTAACAAAACAACTTAACATCATTTTACTATTTGCCTTTCACCTTCAGCAGTACCATAAATTAGTCAGTTTACCTTGGACACTATTTTTGGGCATAGCAGCAAGTTGTTATGGATGATCTCATTTTGCATTCAAGCAATAAACAGTTTACAACTTAAAATGCAATTCAACCACAGCCTTGTTACGCTTCAAGCTGGAGCCATTTGTCTTGCTTCGTGACCCATGCTGTGACATTTTGGAATATTCTGTTTTTATATAACTATGTGCATGCATGTCTGTCTTTGCCTGCAGGTGCAAAAATTCTATCACCAGCCCCATGTTCACCCACTACAGCAGCTCCTGATGGAGAGACATCCACCTCTCTATCACATGCAGGTGGAGCACAGCCTGCAACAAGTGAGTTAACTAAGGAAGCACCTACTGACCCTGCTGATTGGTGAGAACAGACTTTATCAGCAGAGGTCCCCAAGAGTTAAAGGAGGATTTTACTTTTCCTAAAAGAGAGGATGGGTGAAGCTGCCATCGGCACATCTTTCATAGGAAACTAACAAATGGGGGGAACAAATGAAGAGAAGATGGCTGATGTACTCAGATAAAAACAATAATCTTTACTGCTTTCGCTGAAAGCTCTTTCAATTCCAAAGTGATCAACACAGGCCTTGGAAACACTGTAGTATTTAACACATTATTGGTTGATTTGATTATTGATTTGTAAAACTGCATCACATGTATTTGTACATAATGTGTAAATGTATAGAGAGCTACCCTCAGTTTAGTATCAAAAGTGGACAGTCTGGTAAGATTGGTGTCCAAATGTCCAGATTCCTTCATGTTTTTATGCTGGTTGCATGTCAGCGAGAAAACTTCCCAACATCTTGACTTTATTGACATAGCCAAAAATCGAACTTTTCAAAATCAATTCATAAAAGTGTATTAACGTTAATACTGGATTTTCAAGTCAGCTTGAGAAGACGCACAAAAACAGCACAGAAATAAACTACATCATTTCCATTCTGTTGAAACAGCCGAAGTTGCAGGCGCTGACTAAAAACTGGAAGAGCTAGAAGCCACTGCAGACCGGGAGAAGACCTCCAACATGGCTGCCAGAGGTTGTGTCTAAAAGTAGTTTAAAGGTTGTATCTTGACTACTGCGTTTCAAATACTACTAATATCATATGGCACAGACTATTACTCTTATAGCTTAACAAAAAAAAAAAAAAAACATCAGGCTTCAAGATTCATATTTTGATTTGCAATTTAATGGCAATATTGATATGGTTTGTGTTCAATTTACTGGTTTGTACTAATAAAAGGACATTCAATCTGTTTACCAATTGGTGGGTTGAAATAAAATACTGTATCTACAAAAGAATATTATGAAAAGTTGGTTGCTATATTGTATGTTTCGTGTTTATGGTTATTTTTATTTCTCTTGCAAATTTCTGTATTCACTAAAAGTAAATATAGTGTTATAGTTATATATATATATATACACTACCGTTCAAAAGTTTGGGGTCACCCAAACAATTTTGTGTTTTCCATGAAAAGTCACACTTATTCACCACCATACGTTGTGAAATGAATAGAAAATAGA
>JAVQJL010019868.1:0-17042 GCA_036024295.1 Nannoperca obscura | reverse complement strand
CTTGACTCTATTTTCTATTCATTTCACAACGTATGGTGGTGAATAAGTGTGACTTTTCATGGAAAACACAAAATTGTTTGGGTGACCCCAAACTTTTGAACGGTAGTGTATATGTAAGTATTCCACAAAAAGTGGCCAGCATTTTAATAAGCCCTGGTTTACTAAGTCATTAAAGAAAAAAATAAAAGGTGTGTGTGTATATATAATAAATGCCACCCCTCTAGGTATATATAAAAGCCTATATAAAATAAATTAAAGCAAGCTAAAATGTTATCTATCAAAATCTGTAAATGAAACGAAAAAATATTGAGACACCTTCATTTTTCTGATGGTAGGAATTATTTTACTAATCCACCTGAAATAGCATTTTAATAGATACAACATTATTGTGTTGGTACTATAAGTACAACTTAAGCTCATATTCTTATTTATATTATGTACAATAAATACATCTTGGCTGCCTGTCTTCTACATCAGTGTGACTCAAAGTTGAAGTGCGTTATCATTTCTTTCACTTCTATAGTCTAAAGTATTTTAATGTATATAGCTCTTTATTTCTTTCTTTTCTTATTTCTATATTTATTTACTCCAGTCAAAGAGTTCTTTAGTTTTCTTACCTCTTGTGCTGATGTAACATCAGTTATAAACATTCTTAATGGTTTGGACACAAAAAAGAGCATGTTAAATAAAACTGGATTAATTAATAATCTAAAATTCAAGAGATTAAAAAGATGGTGAATCAAATGTTACATATCAACATTATTATTGTTTCTGGTGCTGTTCTTGTTGATTGCATTTATTTTTATGTCTTCAACTTATTTCACGAGTAATTATTGGTCTTAGAGGTGGACTCCAGCACTTTAGGATTGCACTTCCATAAAGTCGGGGGTTGAGTAAAACATTATACAACTGCTTTTTTAGGTAGCTCTCTGAGTAGTATTTCAAGTGACAAGTAAACTTTGAGTTTCCCTTTAAATTGTTTCAACTTATTGTGCTATTTCATCCATGCATCTTGTATGTCCATCTCAGGAGCTCATGTACATGTCAGACAAGCCCAACCACGTCCTGTTCCAGACTGTTGGACTCCCTTCAGAGAGATCTTCGCTGGCTCATAAACCCACCAGACGGCAGCCAACAACAACCAGCTACTACCTGTCTGGAGCTGTGGCTCGCTTACCCAACTCCACTAATGGTGAGACTGACACAAGATCAGTCACTGATGCTCTGAAGAATTACAAGGATAAATGCAAACTGTTGCTCCTCCGGAAATAATAAGGAATTAAAATACATTTTAAAATACACCTCCTTTCAGGGATGTATTACATTGATCCTAACCAGGGTAGCCCAGCTGATGCTTTTCAAGTGTACTGTGACTTCACAGCAAGGCCACAGACCTGCCTGTCTCCACTCCAGCCTCAGGTAACCCTCACACCCTACACCTGATAAACAATCTTTCTGTCACGATCCCTGATCTTTGTTTTCTGTTTCCTGTTTTATTTTGGTAATTCCTGTCTGTCTCCCTGTGTTTCTGTCTTTGTATGGTTTCCCTCCCTTTTGGATTAGTCACCTGGGCCCTAGACTCACCTGTTTCTGTTTTCCTCGTTTACCTCCTGTCTATTTAAGTTTGGGTGTTTCCTTTGTCTGGTCTCTGTTCATTGCACCTTATGTCCTGCGTTCAATGTCCTGCGTTTTCACGTCCTGCTCAGTCATCAATAAAAGTATTTGACTGTTCCTCCTCGGCCGACGTCTGCTTTCTGGGTCCCCGTTCCTCCGAGCCTGACAGAATGAACAGAGCAACAACAGACCCAGCTGACGTGTGGTCGGAGGACTGCTATTTGCTCGTGGAGGAGCTGTTGACCCTCTGGACCCTCTGGAGGAGGACGCCGGATGCCACCTTCAGAGAAGCCGTGCTGGTAAGGGGACAGGAGAAGCTGTCCGCTCACCCAGGTCTTAAGGCGTCCATCCTCACATGGGTCACAGACTTTTTTGAACCCCCGGCTCAGCCCGCTCCCCGGCTACCCTGGCAGCCAGATTCACCCCGGTCAGCACTCCGGCCTCTGAGGGTGGGAACTGTGAGCCTCCAGCTTGCTGGCCCCCAGGCAGCCCCGGAGCCTGCTACACTGCCCAGCGCCCCGGAGCCTGCTACGCTGCCCAGCGCCCCGGAGCCTGCTATGCCTGCCGCCTGGTCCAGCCTCCGCCGAGCGTCCTCGGTCGCCGCCTGGTCCAGCCTCTGTCCCTGTCTCCTGCTGGGCCGCCGCCTGGTCCAGCCGCCGCCTCCGTTGCCTCCGTCGCCTGATGAGGGGCCGCCGCCGCCTCCGTCGCCTAGATGAGGGGCCGCCGCCGCCTCCGTCGCCTAGATGAGGGGCCGCCCTCTTCTGATGGGCTTCCTCCGTCGCCTGATGAGTGGCCGCCCTCTTCTGATGGGCTTCCGCCCCCTGCTCCTTCTCCGCCTGAGCGGCTCTTCACGTCTGGCCATGGTGCCCCCTGCGTTTTCACGTCCTGCTCAGTCATCAATAAAAGTATTTGACTGTTCCTTCTCGGCCGACGTCTGCTTTCTGGGTCCCCGTTCCTCCGAGCCTGACACTTTCAAGTGGAACCTTGACAGAGTTTGCATGGTTTAGGGAAACTGCCACATCAAGACCTCTGTAATGTGCATCTGGTATTCTAAATACAAAGCAGGGAATTGTAATTCTACTAAAAAAGCTTTATAAGAAATTGCACAAATTATAAATTGATGCTAGAAGATTTTTGAAAATACTACAATATCCTGTATGTTACTCTTATAGCCTGAAAACTAGGATGTTTGTTGTACAATCCTTGTTTGATTGTTAAAGACCTCTTCTGTCCTGATCTTCACATCTAAATGAATGATATCCTTTTGATTCTGCTGGCAAATGCTATTAACTCAAATAGATATAGAGCTGTAAAAAAAAAAAAAGAAATCCTGTAGACAATCATTCCTTTACTTTTTAATTTTAGTATTTTAATTTTATCAGTAATCATGTTTTCAGTTGTAGTGAACTAATGTCATGTTCTATTCATGTTTGAACTTTTGTGTTCAACAAGTGAGGGGAAAAAAACTTTAAAATTCATCCTTCTTGAAAAGCTCCACATGCGCAGTGGGCGCATAGTTTCAAAAACTGAGCCGTGCACGACCGTGTGCTGTGATGACTTGCAGAGCCTATGCACTTGATGAGCAGTGAAATCACTTTTAAACAAAGCTTTACGACGAGACACGGACAGTCCTCAATTCTGTCCTCTGCCAGTTGACCTCTAGCAGGTTCCATACCAATAGATCCAGTAATCATCTAAGCTATGACAGTTTTGAGTAAATAGCTGTTTTTTTGTCTCCATTGTGGCTGTGCTTCTGGGAGATATTATCTGTATTTACTAGTCACAGCTACATTGAGCTGGCCATCGCTTCCTGTTTTGTGCAAAAAAATCAGGAAGGTTTTTTGCTCAATCTGACTCAGTTTTAAACAATGTAACATTTAATAATATAGTTGTATTGTTAAATATGCTCAAAACGTAGGTCCTGTTTAGTGATGAAACTTTAAATGAATACAACTGTATTATACTGTAAAACACTGAATATTAATGTGATAACACTAACGACTTACCACAGGTTCCAGTAAAAGCTTGGCTGAAGGATTCGGGCACCAATATGTCATTTCACTGGTTGAGCACAGTTGAAGACGGCTTCCAGGTGAGCATCTGATCCAGATATTTCTGTCTGAGATGGATTTCACTTATTTTCTCTAATTTTTTCCACACGTGGAAATCCCTTTATGTCCAGTTTGAATATCCAGGAGGAACAGATGTGGTGCAGATGAGGTTTCTGCGACTGAACAGCAGATTCTCCACTCAGACCATCACTTACTCATGTCAGCCAGGACATATACTGAGCCGGAGAGAGAGGGATGTCAAGTTCCTGCTGACACTCGGAGACAGAGTTACCTGGGGGAACTGCGAGACTGTGTGGTAAGTGACAGTGATGATGATGGAGAATCCACATGCACCTTCATTAGCCTTGTTTTAAACACTTCCTGTAGTACTTCTCTCTGCATGAAAGCAGAAAATAGATAAATGTTCAAATTTACCAGCCATTCAATAGTAAATCATTATTCTGTGTCTGAAGTTTATCAGCCACTTTCATATTTTACCAGCATTCGGCTGGTGGCTGGTGCTACCATCTCTAACACTTAAATGCTTATACTGTAATTTCAAATAATGGCTGGGCCCTTTAGTCACTTTAAATGCAGAGAGATTCCCCGTTTTACTTCTTAGTATATCTGATTATATTTGAATGAGAAGCATCTCTTTTTTTTCCTCATCTGCTGTTGATGTTTGTGGTTAATATAACATTTCCTACATTTTTACTGTTCTGTCTTGACAGTTATCCACATCACAAGAGTTTTTTTTTTTTATTCCCTAACTATTTTCAGTCACTTCCATTTAGCTGTTTTTGATTGCTTGGCTACTATCAATGAAACTCAACACTTCCTGCACAGATGTTTCAAAGTAACGGCCTCCAAGCATTTATATTTAAACTGAATAAACCATATGAGATATTAATACAGGTATTTCCCTCGTCCTCAATATTTTTTACCTACCTTTATTTGTTTGTGGCTGCCATACCTATGAATATGAATACTGGCTTTTTATGAAAATGTACTGTATTTTTTTTCTTAAGAGAAACTAAAATATTATTAACTTAGGGTAGATAACTTGGTAAAATATCTACATCATGCTAATGTGTTAAAACTATAGTGGATCACTAGTAGTATTTTCCATTATTATTTCTTCTGTATTCTAGTGATGTAGATTTAGTTTTAATTTTGTTGGTCTTTGATCATATGCTGGACTGGACAAATTAAACAACATGATGATAGTGGTAGATCAAAAGTTACAAAGCTATTCCAATTCAATCTGAGGGATGCATGAATGTGTCAATCCATCCAGTAGCTTCCCTATTACCAAGGTTACTTTTGAAATGTAATAGGTTAAAGATTACTAGTTATCCTGTTTAAAAAGTAATAAGTAATGGAACTGATTTGATTACTTCATTAAAGTAATGTAACTTATTACATTTGATTCTTTACTTTAACAAATGTTTTAAACTGCGCAATAAAGCAGAAAATTCCTAAAATATACATTTAAACCAGGCAGTGTAAACAACCTCCCAACAGTTCTCAACACCGATAACCCCTTTTGTAATCACCAACATTTTGATTAGTAACTAATTTAATTACATACTTTTTCTTAGGAACTGTAACGTATTACAGTTACGTTTATATTGTAATTTAATTACGTAACGCCGTTACATGTAACTAGTTACTTCCCAACACTGCCTATTACACTCAGAACCACCTCATAGTGGCACTAGAGCAGGAGATCCCCAAAGTCAGTAGAATTCATCATCTGAGGACCATGCATGTCTGTATAAAATTATTGACATTGTCAGCCACACAGAGAACAAGTGAATCTCTTTTCTTTTTCTTTTAGTTTTTTGAAACCCCCGTTTCCTTTTCCGCAGTTGGAGACCGGAGCCCAGGAATCTGTTCTTCAATTTGAAAGTGAAGATCTCCAACTGCTGCCTCTCAGGGACCTGGCTGTGTTTGGAAACAAAGAAGTAATTCAGGAGTTTGGCTTCACCATAGGACCAGCATGCTTCAGCTAGCCCTCTGTCTCTTAGCATGACTGCATCTGTGTGGTGGTCTGCAGCTTCAAAGATCTGAACAGGCAAACCACATATTTCTGGCAATTTTGTACTGTCTTTTATCGCATGAAATCGTTTTTGAGTTGTCCAACTTTTTTGTCTCAAGTATGCAATTTATGTTGGATTTCTTAAGCAATTGTGTTGCTTGCGGTGAGAATTCTGGGTCAAAAATGACCAAGCACAATCTTTTTCCTCCATCAAAGCAGTGAGGACAGGAGACACAGCATGAGCTGAAGGTCCTCCAGGAGAAAGATTTTCTCCCTTTCTGAAGGTTTTCTCTGCACAGACTGATCAGGGATATTTTTAACCTGAAGATCTTGACATTAACGATATTTAAGTTTCAAACCTGGAAAGGGTAGAACCCTTTTGAGTTCATTAGGGTTCAAACCCCGAAGGAGTATTATTTGTTGTCTTATGCTGTCGCTCAAATTGTCTTGAGCTTGAATGAACTAGAGACACGAAACTTTGCCCCATAACTGTAAATGATGTCCTAAGGCTTTACAACAAATCAGCCTGTGTAAAAGAATTTTTACACAAGTATCTAAATCAATTTTCTCTACAAAACAAGCCTCTTGACCATAAAAGTCCTCCATGATGATTTTTTTGTGTATTTGCATAATCTTAAACTGCAAAATGACTATGGATTTTGAATGTATCAAAGCCATATCTGGTATACAGTTTTTCAGGACTGATACAAAGGTAACAATTGGGTAAGAATGGTCCCAAAACATGTCCACCATCAATGCAGGAAAGAAGGAAATTCCCTGAAAATACATATCAAATTTTGTTCACATCCCATGAAGGGAAAACAAACAGCAGCACTTTGAGTGTTCAGTTTTTGAAATGCTGTATACGTTGTAATGATGAAACATGTGCAATTGGTCTTTAAACAGAATTAAACTAGCTGAAGTGACTTTGCTCAGCTTTGTGAAACCTAAAACCACTCACTGCTGCTTGTTGCTTTAGTTTGGGGTCATTAGAACTACTTTCTTCTGATGACTACAAAAAAAGTTTGACTCCAGAATCGCCCCTTGCGGCTGTATTTTGTACTTTGTGTTTTTGAAACCTACATATTTATGTAAATGCTTGACATTTATCTAGTCATTTAAATTCAGGTACATTTTGACTTGATCCTTGTGTTCAAGTGACAACTCATGGGTCATTCAACAAAGCTAATATGATTATTTTGGACTCAAGTTCCCTCTGCTCCTTTTAAAGGTCAGCAATTGGTCAAATGGCACAAATTCATATGTCTAAGTTATCAAAGTTCAACTCTATACATAAGCACCACTTGAATTGACCCCTAAATGTCAGATAATTTGCCTCAGTCCCTTTTCAAGTGTTTACAAATCATTAGATGAGTCATGTTTGTCATGTTTTCAAATGGATACATACACCACATGACCTCAGTTTGAAATATTTCTACTGACAGCAGAGATTGACAAAAAATATTTAAATCTTTCATTCATAGTTTATATTTTTATTGTGTCCCTTTTACTGTTTTAGTTGATGAATTGTGAGTCATTTGTACTCACTTCATTGTTTTGGTCAGGTAAAACAATCTACTGTAACTTCACCATGTAAATCTCATCAGGGAACAGCCACCAATCAGAAGTAAGTGAGACTTAGTGGTGTGTAAGAACTTTGTCCAATTTGTCACCTATTTGAACCTATAATTGTTAAATTGAATTTAGTTCATGTGTCAGTGCCTGAATTAGTACTTCATCCATCTCCATCTTTTGTCATGAGCTGTTTCTAATTGTTTTTAAGGTTCTTAATTTGTGTTTGACTGATGCTGCACAGAATTAATGATGCATTTGTTATACTTTTGTTGGCCACTTGGTGGCTGTTGAACAAGCTGAAAACAGCTATGTTATGGGGAAGTAAACAGTTGCCTATTTCAACATTAGCGTTCATTTGGAATTGTGTTTGAGTCCATCTGATGAATCTAAGTCCAATATTCACTCTCATTTTAGATCTGTTTTGATCTCCACTAACTCCAGAGAAACATACGCTCCACTATGTTGACCAGTAAGTTTCTGGGTCTGTTTGCTTTTTGGTGCTAGACTGGTAGTGTACAGTGGGTTTATCATAGTTTTTCTTGCTGAAAATAGCTGAATGCTGCTTGAAAATAGGGTTTTAGTAGTATATAAGCCTGCATGACTCAGTAGTTATTTTTCAGGGTTAGTGGGTGTATTTCCCCCAAGCTACCCATGTTAAAACTGTATGTTACATTTGATACTGTATGGTGCTTCATCATAAATTCATTTTTTTAAATGTATTTGATGCATAGTGTTTCACTCAGAACTGAGCTGAACCCCATGCCCTTATACATCCTGAGCTCTGCTATTATCAAACCCTCATCTGACATTTACATGACATTACATTTAGGCATTTAGCAGACACTTTTATCCAAAGCAACTTCCAAACAAGAGCTTTACATAAAGTGCATAGAACCATGATCAAAAAGAGCATTAAATCTAGGAACTGATTATCTTTGTACATTATCAAATACAATACATTCAAACTATAATACAATTTTACTATAATATTGTACAATATGCTGTACTTTATAGAAACAATGTCATCTTTAGCATGCTAGTGTAGTTACACACTAAAAACAGTTCTCATACAACATGCTGAAACAGACACTGTCGAATCTAGCTCACGGTAGAACTAACATTACTGCTGTATGGGAGCTGAGAGAAGCCATAGTTGCAAACATCCATGTAGCACACGTGCATGTAAAGTATTTTGTCACAAATGAGAAACTACAACTCCACATTCTTTGTTAGAACAGATATTCATGCTAATTTTTATTCTTTAAAAGGTATCACTGCTTGTATTAATAGGCATGATAGTATCAAAGTAAATAGGATCTGTATTCCTAATATCAAACCCTGGACCATAGAATGTATTCCAACAAACTGTAGCCATGACTCTGGTTCATGTGGTGTCTACATGTCATGTAGAGTGTATTCACAATCATGAGTGTTACCCCCCTCTAGTGGTCACAGTAAGGACTAGCAACACTACACTAAACTAATGACTTACATCAATATGGTTGTTAATGTAAGTTTGTAAAAATGACTTATTACTTACACTATTAGTCAGCACAGTGGCACTGTCAGAGGTGTGTCAGGCAGAAATGCCCAGCAGGTGGAATTACCTGTGCATTCTAGTTAACCTGGCTCACTAGTGACTACTGTTAGCAGTTGGCATTCAGGAAAGATTGGAGGGCTGCCAGGGAAGACTGACTGGCGACAGGAAAGACTGTACCGGGTTGGAGGAGCTAGTTACCCACTCCACATGTCTGAAGCATCTGCCACACAGACTCCCCAAATCAGCTACAAGCAAAACAGAAAACAGCAGCGGCATGGAAGATGGACCATTCAGGATGGATGTCACGGTAACAACCAGCATGGCAATGACAAATGAACAAAGGATCCTTAGAGAATGCAGCTGTGGGTGGTCCAAAGTCCAACCTACCTGGGCCTGCTAATCAGCAAGGGAAAAGTAAAATGTAGGGGGCAGCAACCAGACACAAGCTTGCACTACAACAGCAAGTCTGACAAGGAGGAATCATAGCTGGGTTGAGCACCACAGTTCTACTGATCCCACCATTGCATCTGGTAAGAGAGAGGAAGACCAGCATTCCCAGCATGAACCGCACAACCCACAGCGACAGCATCACAACAAAACTCAATTCAAACACCAACTACCCACAAAAGGTCCATCAGAGAAGCCTATCTGAAAATCCAAAGTCCAGTGGCCAAAAGCCAGCGACAAGAACCTACGCAGTGACCTTCAGAGACTAAGAGGCCGCACATTCTCCAAACTTGCAGCAAACAGAGAGGGAGAAAGGAAGAGGAAAATCTTTCACCTACTGAAGGAGCAATGGTTCTTGCAGAAAGAATGGAGGAAAGCCAATGACCAGGAAAAGGAGGGTCTAAAGATCCTGTGGAACCAGATCAAGGCAAAACTTACACACCTGAGGCAAGCCGAAAGCATCAGGAAATGCAGACGCTGAAAGGAGAAAGAGGCCTGCTGGATGAAGCAAATTGAAAAGAGAGTCCCTTCAGACCACCAGACCACATACCTCACCCACCGGAACCCTGCTTGCAGTTTGACAACACTCCCCTCAAATGGTCAGAGGTCAAACAGGTAGTAGAGTGAGCGAGAGCACCTAGACCAAATGGCATACCCTATAGGGTTAATCTACTTGGTTTGTTTGCTTTCTTATTTATTTAATTTTTTATATATTTTATTTTGAATTTTCTTAGAATTTAGTGTAAGAAACATTTCTGCATTCTCCGGTACAGTAGGTGGCGGTGTGCGCCTTCGAAATCAGATTATAATCCTTCCTAAAATGCAAAGAAGAAGAAGAAGCAGCAGAAGAAGAAGAAGCAGAAGAAGAAGCAGCACATCCAATACTACAAGTGGACGACGTATAACGTTAGCAGACTTATCTGCTGTATAGCTATGAAGTGAGGAATACCTGCTGAACTGAAGTGTTTTAAACATGCTGTTTCATCAACGTTGAGATAACCGCAGTTGAAACAATGACTGCTGTCACCGTCCTGGTGGTGGATTAGACCAACGTTAACCCTTACTTTACAAGGTAATGTCAGTTATATCTTTTTAGGGTGCCCATTAAATCCTCAACAAAATATGTTGTTTTGTTTGTTTTTTAAAGAATGTTTCTGTTGTATTACTTACGTGCTCGACTCTTTACCCACGGTAGCGGTTAGGCCTGAAGCCATGCCAGTTGGGCTGTGAATCCGCAAAAACATTGCTTCGAGCCACTGACGCGTAGGCAAAGTAGCCGCTACAGCGGGGCTACACCAGAGTTGACTTCTTGTGTGAAAGGTAAGATGAAGTTAGTACGTAGTAACAGTGAACCATTTGCTATGTAGTACCTACTGTTTAGGTTTTAGCAACTGGATACGCTTTGTACATCGGTATTCAGTTTACATTTAACTTCGGTTAATAACTGTTGATTAACATTTGGCGCTGTACGGTGGCGTTTCCACTTGTGATGACAGCTATATAGCTAGCTGTGATGTTCTGTGCTAACCACCAACATTTCTGCTTACATTTCCCCTCAATGGAAAAGCACAAGCATTAGTTATGTTCTAGTTGTGTTTCTCAGAAATAGGTGTGCTGTGAGCTTTTCTGTGTGTAAAGTAAGTTAAAGTGGACCTCTTCAAATCTGACAATATGGAGTTAATTTGTAATCATGTCACAACCACACCTGTATTTAGCAGCTAGCTGCATCGTGTCCCCCCTAGCTTACTTGGAGCTGGGTTAATATCGCCACACACCTGCCATGTCCATCCAGCTCTCCTCTCACTCACACTGCTCTTCAATGTGTCTTTTCTTATAGGGCTGGGTCACAGACATGCACCCACCATCTCGACAGGACTATGTATCTATCAGCTTTGCTAGACAAGGAAGTGGCAGCTACAGTAACAGCAAGCAGTGGAGGAGGCAGTCCTGCTGGAGGGTAAGTGAGTCCCATCTATGAGCTGCTTATGAAGACATTTCGTTTTCTCAACTTCATGGTGCTTTAGTTGCTGAGAGTTGCCATTCACTGCAACAACATATGGAAAAAATATATATTGTGTATGAGAAGAATGCATTGTCTTCTTTTCTGTCTAAGGGCTGGGTTATACTAGAGAAGATGTTGATGCAGATCATACTTGAAGCTTTAATTAGTGTCAATGCTGATTCAGCATTATTATACACTATTGTTATTCCAAGTTAATGTTCATTTGTCATTGGTGTGCCTGAGGTGCGGTAGCACCAGTATTGCTCGGGCTTATTTAAAATTTGTTTTTTTTTTAATTCATCTACCGTGCTGATTTTTGGGACGCTACCAGTCCCGCACCGTTGCCAGGAGAGAGATAAAAAGTAGATAAAATCGTGCGACCCGATCGGAATCGGGAATTTGTTTACCTTCTGTATTTTTTTAGAAAATTTTGCACCACAACTTTCTTCTCTGGGAACCTTTTTAAGTGCAAAGAAGGGAGCATCTAAGCAGGAAAATGAGAAAAAACACACTTCTCTCAAAAATGCTGTATCTTTCCCAATCTTCACTCTACATGCATAATTTTTATATCGAAACGGAGGAAAATATGTTGCCTTCCTTCTGTAATTTTTTAGAAGTTTTTTCTCTGGGAGCCTTAAAGTGCAAAGTTTGGAGCCTAAAATCAGAAATTTCGCCTAAATCCCCGTGAACAAACTGCTTTATTTTCCACAATCTTCACTCTACATACACAATCTTCATATCATATCAGGAAAATAGGTTTGCCTCCAGCACTTTGAGCCATATAAAACAGAGGAGAAAGCTGAGCTTCCTTGTAGCTTTAATCGAAAAAAGCTTGCCTTTTCTTTTTTCCCCTCACATTTCTACTTCGCGACAGTGTCCACATTTTCAACCCCACAAACATGAAGACTTATATCACTGCGTTCGCAAGCTCTTCTTCTTTTAAGTGGTATCCCCCCCCCCCCCCCTCCCCGCTTCAGGTGTCATTACATCACCACACCACCAGTGTCAGACACAAGTGTGTGAACTGTGAACCTGACAGAACTCTTTCTGCTGGCAGCTGATACACTCCAACCAGCGTGTATGCTATGGAGGACATATGTGGCCGTGAATAAAATTGACAGTTCAAATAGACAATTAAAAGTGATTACGTACAAAATATAATTGACTACGCTAGGCGTGTACGCTGTGGAGGATATTTGCGGTCATATTTAAAATGCACAGAGGACGTTTTTGCTCACGACGGTAAGGCTGAGCGCAACGACAAGCGCACAGGTTCTGTGGCAGGGGCCCGGGCTTCAGGGGTCAAGCGGGCCAAGTTCAGGCACACCTTAAAATTTCTGCGGAATTTTCTAGTTCCATCTATTAAACAAATAGGTGAAATGAGAGATTGCATATTTGAGATAGTTCTTCGATTCTTTGAATAAAAGCTGTGAAGAAGTGGGAGGCTTCTTGCTGTTTTGTATACTTGCAGTGAGACAGTCATATTGGGCTTGTGGATGATCCATGTAGCTCAGTACAAATGTATAGTCAAATGTTCCTTGCAGCAGAAGTAGGTGTTTAGGTACAAGTGACCTGGATATAACTTCAGATATATGACTTTGTATAAGCTGTCACAACCTACATACTTGACTCATGTTACATGCAATCTCTATAGCCTTACTCCCTGAAGATATAAGAATGTTTTATTATTTAAAACAATGTGTCTTATAGAACAATGTAGAAGTGGGTTCTATTTGTGAAAGCAGGTCAAAGGGTTCTCCCCAGAGTAACAAGGGTGCATTGATCAAACAGCAGAGTTTAGTGGAATGATGATGCTGTGAGTATGATAGTGCAGGGCTGTTGCTCTGTTCAGTATAAAAAGCCCAGGGTCGGGTGTGAATGGGGAGCCAAAGCTGCAATGTCAGCCGGTAATTGGACTCTTCAGAAGTACAGTGTCTCTAAATTTGCATGATGACATTTTATGTGACCAAAAGTGTTAAGGCATCAGTGTAGGCATGCACACTGCCAGGAGGCTTAGCAGGAGCTGAACAGTGTGATTGGTCATGTTTAAATTGCATAAAGCATACATTTTGGAAAACCAGCGAAGTTGCTGCCTTCACTGCAAGTGTTTTAGAAGTTATACCAATAGTGTTACTGTTCGTCAGATAGAAAGGTAGCATGAGTAACAATGTGTTGTGTAATAACCCAGTCCCTGTATACAGTGTGTCACTGGCTTTACTGATCCAAGATCTGTTATTAGAAAGCACAAAGGAAATCAGTTCTTAGCTGTGCTGCACCTCACTTGATTATGTATTAATAATATATATTAACATATGGGTAATATTGTTATTTATACTTTTTTAATATGCATTATAGCAATGATGCTGCTGAAATAAAACTCAGAAAGACTGAGTGAAATGTGATGTGCATTGTTTTGGAAATATGACTCATGATATACAGTCTCTAGAAGTGTATGATTCAACGTTTTCCTACAGTCAAGTGTTAAAGTAAGATAAAATAGCCATAAATTGTAATATAGTGTTGTGGTGGTATTGAATAGGGAGAAAAGGATATGGTCCCAGCCAAACTACTTTGTAGCAGCACAAGTCCACATAATGAATTTAGTTAAAGTGATGAGATGTTTTGTTGCACATTTTAAACCATTGAAATTCTCCAGGAACTGGATAGAAGTTGACATTATTCTCTGTGCTTACAGAAATGGAGGCAGCTGTCCAGGCTGCAGCGGAGCCTCATCCTCTTCATCCTTGTCCTCATGTTTATTTGTGGAATTTCTTCCTATCCTGCTGTAACTGAACACATCAGAGGTAAGGCTCTTGTGATATCCCATGTGTCGGAGCCTCTGGCATTCTGTCAGAGCTTCTTAGGAGCAGGAGTTGTTGAAGCCAACAGAGTAATAGTGTTTTATCTTTGCTTGGCAGGGGCTATGTTAACTGTGTTACTGCACTTATGTAATACTTTTATACTGTGTGTGTGTGTCTGACAGATGGAGAGCAAGACACTATCAGTAACAGCGTCCTGAGGCCCGTCGTCCCTCATGTGCTGCCTGAGCCTGTCATACAGGGCCGACCACCACTGCCAGAGCAAACCTCCCAGGTGTCTATATATCTGCTCCTGTTCTCTGAAGGCTAGCACGGGTTTTCTAAAGAGTTGGGGGCACATAACTGTTTTTGGAAAGTGTGTAAAACATTCTTTGCTGATGAGTGTTTTTACATTCAGTGTCAATGTAAATTAGGATAGACACATCCTATCAGGTGACTATAGTGTCACTAAAAAGTAAAGCGTTGATTAAACCACTTTATAGATATTACATGTGTTCAGCATTGTTGGCCATTTCCTTTTTGGCATCAGCTTGTTGGGTATCAACCCTGGACTACTGAAATGAAGGGGTTTTCTTAACAAGCTGATTTCCCCTGCAAACAAAACCATGAAGATTGGATTGCACCAGATTAAGTGCAGACTTGTAGGAGCAAGATTTGTGATCTAAAATTGGGCTTGTTCCACTTTGAAGTAACACATCAACACAGAGCTGAAAAACCTCAGTATTCACAGTGAACAGTCAAACAATGGACGTGTAGCTCATGTTGAAACATGTACATCATCTCACTCACTACTAGTAGTGTCTCTCCAAGCAGATAGGTTGAGTTTGAGATATTCTTTGCCCTTCCCCAATACAAAGAAGGAGAATTGACTTATGTTTGTGGCATTGAAACAGTCAGTTAGCCTGGATAATCCTTGAAACTTGCTGTCATCTATTTTCATACATATTATCTATTCATTAGAAAGTAGATTCAAATTCATTCAAACAAATCACATATTTGAAATTTGTTTAATCTTGATATTTGGAAAAGTGACAGGCCTAGATTGTGGAAAGTCCATATCACACACAATTTAATTCTCAAAGCATTTTTATGTCTTAAAATGAGGGGATCTCTGAGAGAAATGTGAGCTCTGATATCTAAATAAAAGGAGGGAAGACAAACGATAAGTAGGGTGAGGTGGAGGAAGGAAAGCTATTACATGAGTCCCACTTATTTTAATATATATAATACCTCAGTGCATTATAGTCCTTTTATCAGGGACACGTTAAAAGCTACAAAGGGGAGGCTTTGTGTAAACCAGAGCTCAGTTTAATGTACTTCGGTTAGGTTAGTAGTGACTTGGCTGGTCAAACAGAGAAAGGGCCGGCACTGTTGCCATGGTTACCTCCCGTTTAATATGCCTGGTTCACTGATTTTGAAATATTGACTGCAGCAGTTTATAAGGTGTCCTAATATACTATTTAAACAGTATTTTACATTTTTGAGTTTTATCCCAAACGTAATGACAACATAATGGTCATTCGTAAGGTCCTCTGTCAAATTCATTCACACCACAATAAGTCTGTAGTAGTAGAAATTCATTTACACACCAAAGTTGACATTGATGATGTATTCTTTGGAATAGACGTATATCTGTTATTAAGCTGTAATATGAGCAGTCTAGGAATGTGTGTACAACATTTAACTATAATAAGAATCAATCTGCTCTTCCTACTTGTCAACTTGCTTACATGAAGTGAAGATTTAAATGTGTAAAGAAGTTTCTTGTTTGTGTCACCATTTGGCACAGAGGAGATTATCCAATAGGAGAGGGCCGCCTGTCCTTCAGAATCGTCTTCAGAAGAAAGGAAACGTTTCAGAGAGCGTGGCTGAGGACAAGGCAGCAGACCTTAAGAAAGGAGGGGAGGAGGAGGTAGACATCAGGTGAGACGTGGAGTGTGAGTTAGTTTAGTTGATAAATATTAGTACTACTTGTGTTTTAATCCTCTGCTGACTTTCAGCTGGCGTGGGGCGCTGATCAACACTGAACAGGCCACAGATGGCACCAAGGATGGGGAAAATAAGGAGGATTCAGCTGCCAACCCAAACGCCAAATCATCAAAACAGTCAGGTATCTGCAGTTTTTCTTTATGATTAAATATGTATTGGTTGTATTCATTGAGCACTGTTAACAAAATCAAAACAATTGCACCATTTTTAGGAGGCTCGGCTGTGTTTGAGCATGTGTGTGACCATGAAATGTAATGTATATTGTTTGCACAATCCTGTTAAACTGATCTAAAAAAAACTAAACATAAATAACCAAATCTAACTGTAATAATTCAAGCATCAGAAAGGCTTCTATTATTCATGTCATCACGTTATACACTTTTATCAGCTGTTACGTGTAGTGCAAAACTTGGTGACAGTGTGAGGTGGCGCTATTTATGTCTATGGGTGGTGCGGTTCTAATTTATGCCACAGTTTCAATTCTTTTATCAGCCGTGATGGTTTATTGACTTGCATACCCTTTTTAGCTTAGTTTGTACAGCTGCACTGATAACACCACCAACATAAAGAGAGACTGATGTGTCCAAGGTCCCTGCCTCCTTAGTGACGGCAATATCGGTATTCTCAATACTGAGGATTTGGGATCTGCTTTTTATCACATAACAACCTCAAACATATGTGTCTTAGCTAGACGTAGAGTCAGAAAATTTCTAACATGTCGTTCTGTAAACCCTTCTAATCTGATACCTATTCCCATACATACGGAATCTGTTGCAGGCAATACAGACTGTACTCTAAACGTTGCCCTACTAAATGTCAGATCTCTGCAAAACAAAAGTTTATTTATCAATGACTTTATCTTTGAGCATAAGCTGGACTTTATGTTTCTAACAGAAACCTGGCTAGATAACAATAACTGCAGCACAGTTCTCATTGAATCAGCTCCTCCAAATTTCAACTACAT
>JAVQJL010019857.1:0-16150 GCA_036024295.1 Nannoperca obscura | reverse complement strand
CCCCCCCCCCCCCCGGGACTTCGAAAAGCCGTGCTGTGGCCCTGTGTGTTTGTCCTCAGTCCGGCAACTTCAGAGGTTCAGCAAAGAAACCCAACCTTCTAGTTATTTGCATGCTGACTGCTCTATGAAGCCGGTATGTCCCTTAGTATCCTGGGTGATGGGGATGGAGGTCGAAGTGAGAGATGTCAATGGCGGGACACAGACTCTATTAATACCACTGGCCCAGTTGGAGTGAGAGTTCATGGCACATTAAGGAGGAATGTGCTGCTGGCAGTACGTTCAGTTGGGGGACTGAACACCGCAGTCAGCATTACGCACTTATAGCACATGCATGTTCACGGTTATACCACAATCAGCCAGAGCGACACAAACCAGCCCGGCAGCAAATCGAGTTGATCTTAGATAATCCACCTCAGTCACCGGCGGCCCACTCACTGCCAACTCATTATTGACTCACCAGCCCCCCGCAGAGGTGTCTGACCAAGCATTACACATCCCACTCCAGCATTCATTACACTGGGTCAGGGCTGGGTATTTTCTCTGTGAGGCCATTCTGTAAAATACATGACTACACCAAACTGTTATCACCAGCAGACCGAGCGTCCTCATTCATTAACAGATTTAATGGTTTAGTCCCAAATAAGCTGCAGAAATCAATCTACTCTTGATGATAAAGGAGTTGGCAAGCCATGAAATTCTCATTATTGCTCAAATTAAGCTGTCAAATTGCGTGCTCCCCCACCTATAACAGATAAAATCCATCTCAACAGATAAAAGATGTCTCTAAATTTACGACACGCAGCAGTCAACTGACCGATTACATCGCGCTGGTGCTTTTCATGATAGGAGAGAGATGTGTGTTTCTTGAACTCACTGAGCTCGCAAAACCTCATTTGAAGCCTCCCAGCGAGAAGTCGTTATGCGAGCTGTGGGATGGGAGAACAAACCTCTGTTAAACCAGAAACCCAGTTTGTCCGGCTTAAACGAGTGCAGCCCTGAACTCCTGAGCACAGAGTGTGTGTCAGGAATCAGGCCTGGCACCCACAACACACAGGGCGAGCAGATTTGTGAGGATGGGCTCGTATAATCCAGAGTGTGTGTCAGGGATGAGCAAGACAAACCCGCTGAATGGGGGAACGCGTTCAGCGTGCAGAGTGGAAACCTCAGCAGGAACTCTTACGGCAAATCCTTGGTTGTTTTATAGCGAGCTTAGAGGCAGCAGCCCCCCCCCGAGGTTTAAGATTGTGCTCTCGGAGCTCATGGCAACCCTGCTTCATTTCTGAATACAATGTATAACAGTGTTGTGTTTTCGTGTGGTAGATGCACGATAGAGGGACGCTGCTCACGATGGCTTTAAAGTGCATGAAGAGGACAGAAAGCCTGCAGGGACGATGTAGCCTAAAATTCACTTTCCTGTTACCTCTTTTTTCTGGCTGACATCTCATTAGAAAGTCAATCAAACGACACTGATGTAAAGAAAAGCATAACAGTGCATTTGTATCTTATAATACACTTCCTCCTATTTAAAGGTTTCTAAACCCACCCCTGCAGTTACCCCTGTCATTCCTTCATTCATTGTTCTTCTTTTTCTCCCTTTTTTCGACATCCTCCAAATCCAGGCTTTCTCTCTGGTTTTCTCTTTCACTTGGACCTCTTCCCTTTTCCCACGCTGCCCGGGACTACAGAGGGAAAGTCCTGTGCCAAATTGGCAGGACTCTGTCAGGGAGGGGAGGAGTGTATTAAGAACAGAGGACAGACAAAAGAAGGTTGAGGGAAAAGAGACAAAGATAGGGGGAAAAGATGAGGACAGAGGAATGAGATGCAGCATGTGATAGATAGGTGATAGAGAATGAGAGAGGGGGAGAGAAGTGGGGGAGGGGTTTGATGGATTATCTGTTAAAGTGGGATGTTGCACCGGGTTGCAGTCTTTTTTGGCACCAATCTAATTTAGGAGAGAGGCAGACCTGGCTGCCACACAGAGCATGAAAGCCGGTTTGTGTGTGTGTGTGTGTGTGTGTGTGTGTGTGTGGGAGGAGGGAGGTGGTGAATACACTCGCAAACCAAATCTGACTTGCTGAACAACATGTACTGCCTTCCCTGCCACCCACAGCGCCGCACAGCCACATTCAGAGTGCTGCTGGGACAGCAAGCCGTCAATCTCTCCAAAGACTTGTGCCGTCTGACAAAAGCTGCCACACTCCACAGCGATGCAAGTAAATTAAAATAGCCCTGACCCATTTTCATTGACAGACCCAATAATTGCTAGAAAGAACAGAATATGGGCGACTTCTCAGTGTTACGAGACTTTTATTTATTTGCCACAGCGCAGATCGAGTCTGGTCAGGCTTTAAGAGCAGCTGTCATCAGCAGAACGGAGCAGCACTAAGCAGGAGATAACAATACGGTCCAGGCTGCCTGCGCCCTGACAGCAGGCCTGATGCTTTCTGACGGCACGGCCCAACCAGTCTCCTCTCATTTCATGGGTCCAGTGTGAGCGGCACCACAGCTGCTGCCCTCCCTGCTTTCATTTCTGTGATCACCTGAAAAGCTGCTGTAATAACCTCTCTCTCTCCCCTTTGTCTCAGGAACATCTGGTGAGGACCAAGCTCCCTCCGAACCCCTCTGCTGTCTTTCAAAGTGGATCGAGGGTCTTCAACATCTGACTCCAGTTCCCAAGCATTCCGCTTTGATTGGTTTCGGGTTTAGGGATCAGCAGAGGAATGATTTCAGTCCATTCCACAACACAAGAATCTATGCAAGGGAATGTATTTGTTGTGAAGCCTGTGGAGCTGCAGCATCAGTATGCCAGGAGACGGATAGACAGACAGACGGACGACCCCCCCCCACCCCCTTTACACTCCTTCCTGCCCCTGTTGCTATGGAAACGAATATGCATGTAACAAAATAATTTTAAAACAAGTTTTTTGCAGTTATAAATGCACAACGTACTGGCTGCTCTGCGTGTTTGTGTGTGTGAGTTTGTGTGTGTGTGCACCTGCTGATTTGTCCGTTTATTGTACATAATGTTGAGTCTGCTCAAATAATGAATGACACGGTCGGTCATTAAGTGTGTATGCTTAAAGAGTACTATGTTGCCCTTTGGTGTTGCTAGAAATCTGCTTGAAAATAAGTTTTTATTTCCCCAGTATTCAATTAGTTTGCCATTTTGAAAAGGTTTTGTTCTGTCTATTATTTTGTAAATCTATTGCTAAAGAAAAAGAGCAAATATATAATGTAAGTGAAATTACAATAAAAGACAATTATTAGGTTCTTAGCACTTTCTATCAGATGTCACTTGGCTCTTTTTCTTAGTGGTTTTCTTTTTGTATCACAAAGTATTGGGTGTCATTAGTCATTCAGGGGATTGTATGAATAGAAATTGTATTAATTGCAATCAACCGCTTTGGTAATGTGAAAGTAGCTATAAAAGCTGACATAAAATCATGTCAAATAGTGTTTTAAAAAAATGACTGAGTTACAACCAACTTGACAAGTGTAATTAGGGCAATAACAGGATAGTAATGTTCTCTTGGCTTGTTCTCTTATTATTCAGTGCTAAAATGTCAGTATACTTAAATTACAACCCCACCCCCTCCAAAACAAACAAACAACAAACATATTTAGTCGTTTACAGTTAGTGGTAGCTCGCTATGCAGATAGATTTGTTTATATTTGGTGAGGTTTAAGATGTATGCCTCTAAAAAATATAATGAAGGTGAATGGAATTTGGCTTGTGGTGCTTAACGCATTACATTTGAATTTAAACAAGAAGTGTAAAGTGTAATTTTGGTAAGCATGCTTTTTTGCTTTCTTTCTGAGAGTTAAGACGGTTAAATCAATACCACTCATGTCTGAAAAAGCATATTTCCCAAAATGTCAAACTATTCCTTTCGAATAGCAGAATTCACCAGCCTTGCCTCTTTCAAGAAATACTGCCGCTGTACTCCGGACTTTTTCTTTTGTAGAAAGTAGTCTGAAAAGGTCTGAGGATTATCCAGACCACAAATTATATTGTATCTGGAAAGACCGACACATCAGTCTCCACCTCGATCGTATTACAGTGGCGGCAGACATCTCAGATGTTTTAAAAACTGGCCAAATAAAACCGAAATGATCTGCATGGCAAGAAACCACCAAATGAGAAAAGGTGAAGTGAGAAAATGTTTTTATTTTTATTTGGTTGAATTGACCCTTTAACTACCAAGCATAAGAGAGGAACCTACATCACTATCCATGGTTAGATAAGAGATACACCAAATCTATCGTGATTGTCAAAAAAAAAAAAAAAGCTAATCAGACAAACAAGTCATATTTGCAAGAAATAATTCAACCAGAGTTTTTCTTTGTTTATTACAAGAATATTAATTATATTTTTGGTTTGCACTGAAACATGAAAATACAATGTTTGGGTATCTTCTACACTAATTTGGTTGAACAGGCATCATAACACCACTCAGGCCAAACACACTCATCCACACATTAACATAATGCAAAGCTCCACATTAAACAAAATTACCAACACTGACAAAACACACACGAACACTGGCTTCCCATCAAATTCATTAACTTCTGTGATGACTGAACGCGCGCGCACGCACGCACGCACGCACGCACGCACACACGCACACACACACACACACACACACACACTCTCTACTATTAGGGCATTACAGTTCACAGTTGTCGTTATTAGATAAAAAAATAAAACAGGATCTGAAACACCATCTATTTCATATTGGTCATACACACTGTGTACATTACATGACTGACACATTATGGTTGTTAAACACTTAAAAGCACTTTTAACTGGCTATCAAACCTGCTTCATGGAGGAGAGAAGATACATATTGAGTGATGTCTTGGATTCATAATGACAGTATGATTCGCTCATTGGCCCGTTACCTGCCCCTTGTTAGAGTCAGACGTGTGATTCGCAACGGATTTGATGATGAGCTCAACTTAAAAATAAGTAACATGAGTCAGCTACCTGTTCTGAAGAGCCTTAGAAAACAGTGGTAGTGCAACAGCCTCACTACCTCTGCCACGAACACTGAAATACATCGAAGGATGTTTGCAATGACAGATCATTGGTTGCCACAGCAGTGACAATTTTGAAAGAATCTCTCTGTTTGCTTTGTCCAGAGTACCCACCAGACGATATGATGAAACGTGACTGATACGCAGATGTTTATTAGTGTTTCCAGCTTGTAGTAAACCTGCGGTTCACTGATGCTGGTGAACTGAATCGTGTTTTCAGTTCAGGGGACATGCCAGCAGGATGAAGAATGAAGTAGGGGACAGCTGTCTGATGTTGTTGTGTAGCACTGTATGTCACTCGGGCTTCATTTCCCTGATGCCGAGCTGGCTGTCTGGCAGGAAACACTTCATCATTAAAATAATCTTGTTACGAGGTAAGCGAGAGCAAAACCGCCTCTCGAAATCAAATAACAGCAGTCCCACAGCGCCGCTTCTCTCGATGAACGAGGACTAAAATGTTCCAATATAGCCAGAGTATTAGAATCATCTTTTATTCTGCTGCTGCGCGGCGGCTGTGAGAAGCGAGCTGAGCCCTTTTATGATCAAGTTAATGAATACAGTACATTAGTTATTACTGCGCAACCTGAAGCAGCAGCACTACATCCAGGTGTGAAACCTCCACACAGAGTCTCACTGTCACAACCAGCAGTTCAGACGGTCCTCACACTTCCGCGTGTGTCGGTTACCAGTCAGTGTCATTCTTGTTATCGCTCAGTTGTCCTTAGACAGGAAACCCATGTGTGTGTTGGTGAGGAAGTCACAGGTGGGGATGCTACCGACCGCCTGGTGGATGTTCATGGCTGTGATCTCCCTAGGCGACCTGCAGACCCCAACGTAGGAAATATGTTTCAGTCAGACATCACTTCTGAATATTTATGTTATTAACTGCTTTGTTGAATATTCAGCTCTGAATCAATGCGTTCTGAGGTCAGTTCAGTTCATGTGTTACACCAAGCAAACGGGACAAAACACAGGAAATACTCCGCAGGCGAGTACAGTAGAACTTAGGGATGTTGAACCAATGCATATAATGACTGGTTCCAAAACAAACTAACAACCGACCAAATGTGCAACTCATTGGTTTCTGCATGCATAAGGAAAGGTCATAAAGATGGCAGATGTTACTAGTATTTGCAGATTAATTACAGAGCACAAAACACACTTCTGTATTTGGAAAAGGCTTGTATATTTATTTAAGTCATTTTATATTACTGCTCATAATAGAAAGTATAACTGAAATTATAATTAAAGTGATCATAATTAGTTTAATTTCAGATGTGTTCGGAAAGTGATCTCATACGGAAAAGGATAAGGCTGGAATAGTTTTAGTAGTCAGCAAATCCGCTGACTTTTTTGTAACAAACTGAAACAGAAGTAAATAGTGTGTTTGTTTGGAAAGATTTTCAGCTCTGGATTATGTGGGATTGACTCAAAATAAACGACAGCGTCCATGTTCACCATTATGATGATGCCACCCAGTGCAAAGTTATAACTTACTGAATTGTGGACACAAATGAAGCTCTACGTCATAGAGGAATAAATGTCCTGAAGCAATAATTATGGAATATCCATTCATTCTGTACAATTTATAGACTTTTCTTGTTTTAGACAAGTTCATAATAATGATCTGAGTAGAAAAGACATAATGAACGATGTGAAAAATAGAGCACTAAGCAGGTTGCATGTTAGAGAGAGAGAGAGAGAAAAAAAAGCTGACCTGTTCTGAGGGGATTTGGCGTACGCCCCAGCCAGAGCTTCTCTCAGGATGTCACTGGCAAACTGTTCAGTAGCCTGCAGTGTGCACACGCACACACGCACGCACACGCACACGCACACACACACACACACACACCATTAGTCACAAAGAGAACCCACTCTCTCCCACAGTACAAGGTGAAACATGCAATACAGTGTGTACATCTTCATACATTACTGTATATTCATAATTTCAGTCAATGGTATGTTGCGGTAATGAGCGACTGGAAATGGCCACGTTTTTCCTGTTCTGGCCTGTGTAGTGACCGACCTTTAGAATCATGGCTTCGACTACAGGAGCGAACACATTCTTCTCCACCTCGATCGGCTGGAAGGTTACCCCGATCTGAGAGAGACAGAGGAGAGTCGTCACATAAAATGGAGAAAGCGGTGCAGCTTCTTCTAGTAAAAAAAAAAAAAACATCAGTTCCTAAAAGCAGCAAAAATACCAGGATGTTATTGGTTCAATCTGTCAACACTCTCTGCATTCTTCATTTCCAAAACCCCAGAGAGGTTTCTGACCTGCTGAGCTGTTTCACTGACAAACTGGGCGGACGTGCAGGAACCCAGGAAGAACTTGAGCTCCTCGTCAGCCTCTTGCTCCTCTTCTTTGACCTTTAGCTTCTGGCAGGGAGGAGTCACGGTGACAATGTCGACTGTTTCGTCGCTGGCCTCCTCTGGTTCAGTCTTTAGCAGAGCTTGCATCTGCTCAAGCCGCAGAACCAGCTCCTCGCAGCTACTCAGGGTGGTCGGGCACTCTGCGGACAGATTCACAGGTGCATTTAACACAGCGTTTCACAAGCAGCAGCACCCTGGTGAAGCAGAAACAGCCCCTGCATCCGCTTTTCACTCAGCGGCTTGATGTGTGGCTGTTGGTTTTTAAAAGGAAAGATGTGAAAATGTCACAGAGACTGCTTTTGTGAAATACTGGCTCATTTTACCAGTTCAACAATCCGACAATTATAAATCAAGATATTTATGCAAGAAGGAGAGACGAAGAGAAAACAAACTCGGATTATGATATTGTCTGGCTCAGGCGAGCGTGTGACTCACTGAGCTAAGCTCGTCTCTCCCCCTTTAGAAACAAAAGACAGAATTAATGAGAATTCCCTGTGAATAAAACAACACGGCTGAACAAAAACACTGAGGGCTGCACGCTGGCCTGCACGCTGGCCGCCCTCACGCACCACGGGACTGCAAATATATCACTGCACAACCTGGTAACTGCAGAAGCACTACACCCACACATGCAACACTGAAGGGGAAATATTGATCCACTTTGCACTGCTGAAAACAGAAAAGAGTCGACTGTGAAATCGCAAAAGCCAAAGTAAATGTGTGTAGGAGCTATGCACCAGAAACACATCCCAAACTCACCGGGCTCGCTGTCGATCTGCGTGAGGATGTCCTCGATGGACTCGTCGTCATTCTTGCGTTGGGGCTCGAGGTCAGGCGGCGTGTAGCCCCTCTGCCGGCACCACTGCACCACCTCTCTGGTCTTTGGGGGGGTGAGGGCCTGCAGGCGGGGCGAGCGGTCCAACACATCCTGGACAACCCGCTTTACTGCCACCGCTCTCTGAAGCTACAGACACATGCCAATATCTTTTATGTAAAACTGTACATTAGGCCTAAAAGCCCTAAAATCCACAGTTTGACTAACATTTTGTGACTGCCAAGACTTCACATGCATACATTTGGGGTTATACAATCTCTCCAGTCCTTCACAGGGTACCTTGCAGCCTATCTTCCCCTGTCCTGTCTAATGAAACGCCCGTCCCCTAAGTCAATTAGTGACCTGCAAGATATAAATATCTACATCTGGGCTCGTCTGAGAGCCTTTAATGGTAGTAGAGAAAGAGAACAGACAGACAGAAGAGGAAAGACATGGGCTGGTCTGTATGAGCCACCGCTGAACCCATTAGAAAGAGATGGGAGGAGAGAACCTGGCAGAGACGCGCATCTGACCAGATAGATAGGGAGACATGAGGTAAGCAGAAAGCTCGCTGAGTCAGGAGCCCGACACTGAGCACAAAGACGCATTACACAGACAACAAAACCGCAAACAATGCAAATTGTCACTGACATTATAGACGTCCTCACCCTACAACCTGGAGAATAACTACTGGTGGCTGTCGCCCTGAGATCTTAATGGGGTTCAATTAAATCTTCATTGAAGCAAATTGCTCTCCATGCAGAGCAGTTAAGTGTGTTTAATATAACACTTAATGTGGAGAATATTTCCCCAATCAGTCGGTTAATTATAAAATATATATATATAACTTTCAAATGCTAGAAAATAGTGAAGGACAAAAATCACAATTTCCTTAAAGCCCAACATAACATCTATAAATGTTTTGTTTGTTTACTATCACATGAAAGAAAACCAGCACCACACACAAAAATCAACTGATTGAACTGACTGATCAAATGACTTAAAAATAGTTTAAATAATAGGTTTTAAATCATTTTTAATTGTTGCAGGACTATTTTTCATGATTTCATGAAATATGGGAAGATATTTTTTTTCCCAATTTAGTTTTTTTTTTCCTTACAACATTCTCACAAGTAATGTACATCTCCGCTGTCAGCAGTCTGAGTGATTATGAAGCCTCCCTGGAATCAAAGGCACAGATAATGTACAGCATTCATTATCATGCACGCACACGCGCACACGCACACACACACACAAAACAACAAAGTCACCTCTGATGCTCTGCGCTTGCCAATATTCCAGGAATAATACTGTTCTGTTGAAGAGGCGCAGAATGGATGGGAGTCTTCAGCTAAACAAACAAACAAACAAACAGAATGTAACGGCTCGACATAACCCCCGTGTGTTAGCTGTTGTAATATAAGCATGCAAAAGAGAAGTCACGCTCGCTCACTCTTATCTGGCACAATCAGAGGGAACTTCTTCACCACGGCTGTCAGCAACTGCATCATGGTCTCTATGTGCTCAGTACTGGAAGAGGAATCACAAGTGTCAAGGTGTACTTCCAGAAGATATTCACTGAAATGGCTGCCATGAAGAGAAAATGTTCCTAAAAGCCTCCATTAATATTCTGGCAGCTGTGCGATAGCTTTAATAAATGAGGTAACACTTTCCTTCCCTGAGTTTAGCAAGTTAAATACGGAGATGTTAACACTTAAGTGGTAACATAAATATATGTAAAGACACTGTTTATGACTCAGTGTCTGTTTCTGCAAAAATCTGTAGCACTTGGAACGTTCCTCTTAACAGACAATAAATGATCTGTCCATCTAAGAATCTGTTAAAGATCTCCAAGTAAAAGCAGCATTGTGACTTGTTACCACACTCACTTGATGAGGTCGTGTGCAGTGTTATCTGCCCCTTGCTCCTGCTTGACTGTGGTAGCTGCAGAGGGAACGCTGACAGATGTGGGGACAGGAGCAGTCACCGGGGGCGACGGACCAGCTGTGAGAGCACCTGGTTCTGTCTTCACTGTGGCAGCAGAAAGCGAAAGCACAAAACCAAGTGTGAGAGAAAGATTAACTTTAAGGAATCCACAATATTAAATTGAGGGTGAAGTTCTTCTTTGTTGTTTGTATTACACACATGATGCATTTGAGATCTTTTTATTATTATAAATAAATGTATTTTTAAAATGTATTAATTCAGTAAATTAAGGCATCAAATAAGTTTCCTTTTGGTATTGGTGCCAAAACTCAGTATTGTTCTGTTTTATTGTGCCACTAGTATCAAAAACACAACAGAATGGAAGAAAATTGACGTTGGAAATAAAAGAGGGAAAGAATGAGAGAGAGGAGACGGGGTGGAGTGTGGATGGACCCCTCTCACCTTGTGCCAGAGGCAGGGCAAGAGAGGGGGACGCCTGGCTGGCAGGACTTGGGGAGGCTCCAGCTCCAGCTGCTCCGGGGGTAGTGGAAGAGGAGGAGAAAGGAGTACTGGAGACTGGGCCTTTAGATACTACTATACACAGAGAAAAAAAACACGCACACACCCACACAGGATGGATCAATGGCCCATTAGGTAAATAGGCTTAACAGCAAGATGAAAAATGAGAGGGGAGGAAGATGGTTTACTACACCTACAGCGATCCTTTTTGTAGATCTCAATCCCTTATGTTTTGGTTTATTTTAGTCTCTTATTGTGCTTTGTTTTGTATTCAAAAATTTTTTTATTTACAGATTTTTATTGTTTCTGTTTGTGAAGCACTTTGTAACTGTGTTTCTTAAAACGTGCTATATAAACAAAGCTTTGCTTACTTACAGAGAGGAAAATCTATAGCATGTTTGAGCATCTGTCTCAATTAGAATTACACCATTTGATTACATGTATTGGCAAAATAAACAAACTGAATAAACCTGCTGTTAGGTACTATAGTCTTATGTAATGTAAATTTATACAACATGCTTTATTTTAACATTTGTTCCTCAGAAACTTGTGGAGAGAAAGATGTGGCACACCAACAAAGTAGTCAGTGTAAATGCTGCTTCATGTTTTATTCAAATGCTATTGCTACTGCCTTTTATCTACTTTAAGAAGTGATTTAAATTATTGAGGTTGAGTAGTTTTTCTATCTGGAATGCACACTTTTTTGTTATAAAAGACACTTCATATGAACTGGTGATGTTGCAGATTGTTGTGCTGTCTCAGGCATGCTTACCTTTCCCAACGGGCATGATTATGGTCTGCAGCCCTCCAGACCCGGTGCCCACCCCCAGCTGCTTAAGCTGGTTGGCAGGGATGGTTAAGACTGTCTGCTGGGAGCTAGAACCTCCAGAGTGGATCTTCAGCATACCTGCACAAAACACAACACATTCCAGATGAAGAGCAGTTTGAGGCTGGACCTGTACTTTATTTCTTCAAATTATTTTACTTGTACACACATCTTAACCAGGTGATGAATGCAGTGCGAGGTTTCTCTCTGCATACCTGAGAGAGTAGCACCTGTCTTCCCTCCTCCTGCTGCCACTCCGCTGACTAATGAGGCTGCAGTGACCAATGACGTGCCGCTGCTTTTGGGCATGCCCACCACAGTCCCCACCCCTGTACCCTTGGACATGCTGATGACGGGCATGTTGGTAATGCCTTTGGCGACTGTTACTACAGCTCCACTTGAAGCCGCAGCACCCTTCGTCATTGTGGCAGAGTTGCCAGCACCCTTGACCAAGGTGGCCACAGCTGTCTTGGACAGGCTGCCTCCAGCAGCAGCACTGGCACTCTTGGCTGCACTGATCACCGCTGCTTGGTTGGCCACCAGGAGCGAGTGGTGCTGCGAGGCAGACTTCCCACCATCGGCAGCCTGCACAGAACACACAGATAATGTCATTTTATAATATGTCGTTCTGCACTCTTTCAGTGTGTGTGTCAATCAACCAAGCAAAGTACAGTAAAGACTGAAAAGATGTCTTGAGTTGGAACTTAATCTGATGACAAATACTATAGTGTGTACTCATTTCCATATAACAGACAAATTACAAAGATCGATTTTGTAAATTAATTTGAAAACACTTATATTTCTAAATACTTTATGAGGCAAAGTGCAGAAAAAAACATTTTATGGAGCACCACATCTTACCTCTTCCACAGTTAACATGACAGCATATGACAATTATTTATGGGAGAAATTGGTGTTAAAAAGGGAAATTGAATTCACTGTAAAAGGACTTTAGATTTAGTGTTACCCGTCTTTTCTTTGCTCTGGTTATATTTTTGTTCCAGTGCTGTGCAACTTCCAGAGAGAGACATGCCGATCAGGTCACTGATTTTATGGAATTCTCCAAGACAAAAGAGTCAATTTCTCTCCTCATAATTCAATTAACAATCCTAAAAGAGCTGTTTTTCCAAACCAGGAAAAGCAGTGAAATATTCTTCTTTTGGGTTTCCATCAACATCACCAGAGCAATGAGTTGTTTTCCTCTGTAACATGCTGTACACATATTTGATTTTACTTGTTGGAGCCTCTAGAATGTATTCTGTGTTTCCATTTCCCAAGGTAATGAGGCCTGGCCAATGACTCTGAAGCTGTAATCACCCAAAGCCAGACGACTGCTGATGGACAGCTTGAGGCTCGTCACACACCATCTAGACACTCTCTGATAAATACAACACTGACCTTGCTACCGCACTCACACTGGATCACTCCTGTTTTCCATGTGTTCATACTGCAGTGGCAAATAACTACATTTATACTTCATTGTAAAAATGAAGAGTCATCATCTGGGATTATTATTATAGAATCTAATTTATTATATATTTATAATAAAAATAGACCTAAAAAAACATGCAAACCAAACCAATTAATTTTCTAATTGGCAAATATATAAAATATTTTATATCAATCTGGATTTGGAGGAAATGTAACTATTAGGCAATATGGGGTACTTGAGAACAAAATAACCAGTTTGCAATCATAAAGGAATACTGCTGGTATGACATTACTTAAAAAAAAAAAAAAAAGGAACAACTGTCAGGCAGAATCAAACTGTAAAACTAGCCTGCTGTTGGCTGGCTGCTGCTGCTGCAGTGCTGACAGAGCTGGGGGTGGAGCTAGCGGCAGTGATGACTCCGCCTGTCATCCTCAATGTGGTCGTCCCCGGCTTGGACAAGTGGCCTGCTGCCGCTGCGGTTACTGTCTTCACAGAGCCGTCAGACAACTTCACTTGTGCACCCTGGGAGCTGCCCACCACCTGAATCATAGAAATCACAAAGCTGAATTTAAATCTATTCACTTACACTCAACAACAACAGTCTACATACTTAAAACTGGCAAGGAAGCATGTGAGGAGTAAAATCAATCCAAAATCCAAAAGGAACATTCTTTCCAGACTTTGACAAACCCACAAAGTTCGATCCCTTTCCTACAGCAAGAATGTGGATGCTACTTGTAATACTAATGAGTACAAAGTGGTTAAATTGTTATGTAAAGACAAACAGAGTAAACAGAAGCACATGGGTGAGTCAGGTCTACACCAGCTGATGCCTGCACGAGTCCTTCACAGTTCACAATCAGCCACTCACTCGCATATTGGGAAAATTGACTACACTCAAATGTAGCATATGAACAATGTTTTCATACTAAAGAGTAACAATCAGGAAATAACATTGTTATGCGTGTGAATGGATCATTACCACTGCTCAGCTTTGTGGTGATAACAGGCTGCAATAGCAACGTAGTATATTTTATGGTATTTAACTCAGCAATAATGTTGTTATACACACATGTGGACTGATCTTGCATGAGAGGCTACAATATGATTATTCAAGTCTGGTGTGAATGGTCAAATATAAGTTGCAGATCAATATCCAGCTCACAGCTTTAATGTTATTTTCTCTGTTCATGGATACAGTACTAAATAACATGCGTTTAGTGCAAATGGTTTACTTACAAGAAGAAAATCTAATAGATATGATCAGTCCACTGCACTATTCAAGTGACAAACTTTGCTTTCTATTAACATCTGCCAAAGACAGCATTAAATAGGGAAGCCTTTTCCACCATCACTTTAATTTGATAGTACTGTGGTGCCAAACTGGAAGCCTAATGGCGTCACATGCTGTCAAGTTAAGAGGGAAGCAAACACCGACTATAAGAGCAGTGGTGTGAAGTAGTGAGAAAGAATGAGGTTCAAGAAAGGGGAAATAAAATCTATATTTCAGTGAGCAGAGTAAATAGGACATCCAGGGGTGCTCAGTTGGAACAAAAGTGCTACAAAAGTGGAGATCTTCAACTGTGGCTCAAAACTGTACTGGTCGTTGTCTCGGGAGATCATCAGTGATTTATACCCCAAAGACAAGCCAGTAAATATCAGACAGTTCTTGTAGATCTTAACTGTGTCAAAAGTGGGTTCTTAGTGCTCATGAAACAGTAAAGTAGCAACAAAAACAACAGTAGTAACTACATCAGCTTCTATTTGTATCAGACACGGTAGAGGATACAGTAAAGTCCTGCCCTCAGTCTTGCTACCCATTACAGACCTGAGCCAGAATGGCCGCCTTCTGTCCAGCTGTCACCCGGATGGCCTGCTGGGTAACGGTTGCTGGAGATGATGCAGCATGACCTGCTGAACTGGAACCCCCCTGCTTCCCTGAACCCTGGGCTGGCTGGCCAACAAGGAAGGTGCCCTGGGTAAAATGGACAGGCAGGGTTAGAGATAGGATAAAAATCCAACATATTACTTCGATTAAATTCAAAGCCAATGGAATTGTCTAAATTCAGCTAGATGCAGGGTGGAGTCCCCTATGTGTAACCCTTATTATGCATTACATTAATGTCTCTATTAAATCAACTGTTTCATCTTATATATATACCAATAGCTTTCAGAAGATTCAATTAGCCATTGTTAAAATCTATTCATCTTTCTTTTAGCTGTGTGTGTGCACTAGCTCGTTAGCTGTTTAGGGAGATATACACGATACATTTAAGAAGATTTGTAAAAGAGAAAACACTCTTAACCTTATAGATCGATTATTATTAGGAAACACAGCCCAGATCCTTACTTTAAACGTAGGTGGAAGCCTCTGCAGACAACTTCATTATATGCTGATGACTAAATGCACAGACAGCACTGTTCTAAAGCTGACTGCAGGATCAATGCGGCTATAATGAATGGGTCTAATTAAAAACACACCAGTACTGTACTAGAATATAGAAATCTGAAATTCCCCAAGGATAGAAACCTCATTTGCAGACTGCGCATGCAAGTCTTGCCATGCTTTAAGGAAATAAAATCTAAAATCTGTTTTTGTAACTGTGGTGAGGAGTATTAAATGGATAACGTGAAACCAACTACAGTTTCCTACAGACTTTCTGCTTAAAACACTGCCCAAAATATGGCACAAATAAATACTAAAAGCAAATAAAAACTAAAATGAGAATGCACGGCGACAGAAAAGACATAAAAGAGATTTGTTTTTTTATAATAGAGTATGCATGTCTCTAAGGCTTGTATTACAGCGTAAATGTGTTTCTACCCACCTGTGGGGTCTGTTTAAGGATATAGGACGTGTAGGAGAGGTTGGAAGGCAGGCTGCTGGAAGAGGAAGAGGATGAGGAGGAGGTCTGAGAGCCCCCAGCGCCTGCCGACGAGTTGCTCTGGGACTGCTGACCTAAATTACAGACAGCCACATGCACATGATCAGTCTTAAATCTGATAAACAATCCTGTTAATCCTTATCCCAAATTATAACTTATCTTTTATTCATTCATTTGAGTCATTTCAAAAAAGCATATTTTATTTAGACAAATGATTCTGAAGCAGATATACACTACCGTTCAAAAGTTTGGGGTCACCCAAACAATTTTGTGTTTTCCATGAAAAGTCACACTTATTCACCACCATACGTTGTGAAATGAATAGAAAATAGAGTCAA
>JAVQJL010019849.1:0-18224 GCA_036024295.1 Nannoperca obscura | reverse complement strand
AGCTCTAACTCCCTTTTCTTCCTTTAATGAAGCCAATATCCTTAATATCCTTGCATATGTTGTTGTTTTCGACCATGATTCTATGCACTTTATGTAAAGCTCTTATTTGGAAGTCGCTTGGGATAAAGGCGTCTGCTAAATGCCTAAATGTAATGTAATGTAATGTAATAAAGACTTGGAGCATAGGATAACAGCTAACCTTTAAAAATGAACCCACCAACATCTCTAAAGCTCACTTATTAACTCGTTGTATCTCATTTGTTAGCTTGCTGTTTCTCCCTGCTTTCAGCCTTCATGCTATACTAAGCTAATAGCATTCTGGCTCTAGCTAAATAATCAGACATAAGAGTGGATATCGATATTATCTTCCAAGTCCTGGCAAGAAAGGAAATAAGCACATTTTCTAGAATGTTGAACTACTCCTTTTATAACTGTTGTATAGGTATAAGGAAACACGGTATGTTGAGGAGAATTGGGTACACCATTAAGCTGCAATATCTACTCTCAAAATAACTCCACAAGAATCTTGCAACATCGTGAGAGCATTCACGTATGTGGCTCACATGACCATTTCGACATGTAGCAAGTGTAGAGTTCAAATCAACTATGTCAAGCAAAATGTGAGCTGTCCTCCTCCAGAGAGACCACAGAGCAGGTCAGACAGCCAAGTCACGGCAAAGTCGAACTCCTAGTTGTGTCTGAAGACGCAATGAGTCATCCCCTCAGCCGACTTACACACCTTTGAAAACATTTGGTGCCCAGCCATTCAGTCTGTCTGTGTGTGTTTGTGAGTGCACACAGGTTATTGACTCTCTGTGTTTATTAGCAATGCAGACAGCCAAATAGGTAGTCACCTGCAACAGTGAGTCACCCAGTCACCCTCAATACGGTGCCATTTAGACAAGACTGCAAGCACTCAGAGGTGTGTGTGTGTGTTTGTGTGTGCACATGTTTGTCTTGTTCATGTGGACTTGCATTTCACATTTCAGCCATTTGTTAGTGTGTTTTTATAAATGTTGTTTTTCATCTCTGTGCCTGTGTGCATAAGCAATGTGTCTCTGTGTTGGCAAATAGTACATTACATGTGAAAGATGTGTGTGTGTGTGTGTGTGTGTGTCTGTATTTGAAAGTAAGCTCCATGTTTTTGTTTGACCTTTGGAATTCCCTCGGCCCATCGCACACTACTGCTTCACTATAGATTAATACACACCGCTTATTTGAGTGTGTGTGTGTGTGTGTGTTTGTGTTTGTGTGCGTGTGTGCGCATGCACTGAGACACAGAGAATTTCAGAAAAAAGATACAGTGAGAGAGTGGAAGAAATTACATAAATGTTTAATTTTAGGGGTTGAATATGTGCAAATTTGATATTGTTGAATTAAGGAAAAGAGTCAAAGGGACAAAGATACAGAGACACATCCATAAAGCCATTAAGAGTAACAGAGATAGAGATGTCTGTCCAGCTGGCCAGCTCATAGTCTGCAGGTCATCTGCAGGTCAAAGGTCATTTAGACAAACAGATTTAATGAAATAACCCTTCAACTGCTTTCCATTAGCTATTGAATGTGTGTCGTGGTGTTATTACAAGTGGCTCTGATCATTATCTGAATCCTTGCATCGGGTCACCATGGGATCAATAAAGAATACATGAGTAGGTCACTGAAAGGTATTTCCAAAGAGGGCGAGAGGTGAGTCGGATTCAAATGAAGTCCCTCGAACATGATTAGGGCGGATTCATTCAAAAGGCCTTTTTTATTAGCTGCTTGTTCTTACTTTTTTGGGGGGGGGTTTCTCCCATAGTTCTTAAATTTATTCTTTGGTTCTTTTTTTTGCTGCTTTCTTCTTACTTTGGTTCATTGGCACTTGGATTCTTAAGTACTTAGGATTTTTTTTGTTTTGTTATTTTGTTCTCTCTGTCTTTCTTTGTCTATTAATTGATTGTACTTTGTATATGTAATATATATAATTAGAAATGACTTCCTTGGTTCTAAATCATAGCATGTTAACTATCTCCAGTGTTGACGTAATTAGTTTTGCTGAACTCAACATACCCACTGTCTAATTTGTGGCCATATGTTCCAAAGATGCTGATGTGTGCAGATAGCGCTGATTTATTGAATTAGGTGATGCACAAATCAATAGAGCTAAAAAGAGGGAAATGGAGGTAATACAAGATGGGATGTGTGAGAGAGAAAAAATAGAAAGAAAGAGCAGCTTAAAATTGAAAGAAAGAGGAGTCGTAAGGTGACATTGTCATTAAGGGAAGAGACAGAACATAGGAAATGCATGGCAGGTGGAAGTGGGTGAGGGATGGAAGGACCAGTGGTGAAAAGAAACAAATGACACAAAAATGGAGGAAACTAAAGGAAGAGAATGAAAAGGGAGGAAAACGTTGCAACATTAGGATGACTGCAGATGACAGATGGAGGTGAAGAGGTGGAGTGAGAGGTAAAAGAGGTAAAAAGAGCAGTGAACAGTGATCAGAGATGAGAGGCTGATGAAGAGTGGAGTACAGGGCAGCTGCAGGAGGTAGAGAGTGGATGGATGATTACTATGGAAATGGAGTGTAGGACAAGATTAAACCTAATTAGAACATTATAATGACTTTGTAAGGTGAACCGAATAGATGGTAGCCATTCTGCTGGAGATAAAGAATGGAGACAGGTCAGCCCTTCAATGAAGAATAACACTGATTCTAACCAGGGTCTCTTTTTTTGGAAAATCCTGTGTACAGTTGAAATGCATTAGGTGAGACTAGAGCAGAGAAATTAATGGAGAAAGATGAAGAGAATAAACAAAGAAAAAGGCGAAAAATTGAGATGAAAAGAGCGTAGAGTAAAGATATATCAGAATGGCAGACACAACAAGTTATGAACAGGAGAGAAGTGCAATGTAATGAGGTGGAGAAAGACTGACTGCGCAAGGTGGCATCAGGAAGACAAGTGTGATGCTGACTAAGAAGGATCACATCAAGGGAAAATGAGAGGAAGAGTTATCCATGATGATCAGCAGTGGAGAGGAGAGACAAAGGAAACAGGGAAATGTGTTGATGGGAGGAAAACAGAGAGAAGAGTTGATGATTACATGTGGTAGAGAGAAACATTTGAAGTTTTTAGCCATGCTGGTGGCGTGGCTCTATGGATGGCAATGACTGCCTTTGGGTGGGTCGCTCTGCCCACCTTTTTGGTCCAGACTGGATAGTTTGCCATGAACTTTTGTACAGACATTCATGTTACCCTCCGGATGAATTGTAATAACTTTGGCGAACCCATAACTTTTAATGTATTGCCATCTATCTATCTTTTGTCCGAATTTTTTTTTTTTTTTTCAGCGTCCACTGAGACAAAACCAGCTAGTTTTACGTAATTCAGTTTATGTATATGAAGCACCAGTTAGTGTTTAAGATATTGCTATGGTGAGTCAAAGAGCTTGTTTCCAATAGATAATAAAGAGCAAATGATGCCAGTTTCAGTGTTACCTCTTTGTGTGTGGTTGGCATTCAGTGCATGTTTGCAGTCCCTGCCCTTGGTATGCTTTGACCCTGCTCTGCTCTGCTCTGCTAATCAGCACCATGTGAGAGTCAGAAACATAATGTCTTATCTAATGTGACACTTAAAAAGGGTCTGCACCAAGGGTTTAACTTAGGAGTGGTAGCACACAAAGAGGATAGTGTACATAGTTTTAACTACCTTTATACTATGTATATACTGTGTGTGTGTGTGTGTGTGTGTGTGTGTGTGTGTATGTGTGTCCAGGTGCTCCTCTAATAGACGTTTACAGCTGAATGAAGTGGAGGAAGCTTAACCAACCTCTAGTCATATTCTCAGCTAGGAGGACACACACACAGATACACACACTATACTGCTTCATACCTGAAAGTCTAGTTAATGCTTTGTGGTCTCCAGTGTGCACAGTCATGCATGGAAACGTACGAGTGCCATTACTTTCACACGACTGTTGAGTGGGTTATTTGGATTTAATGCAAGTGAATCTGAAGTAGATTGTATATTTAGATTTAATACAACATTTAGCCCCCTGTGCGGGAATATGGTTTCACAAAAGTCATTCTAGCAGAAGCGACCGGGGCCTGATGGTTAATCAGGAGAGGCTATGACCGCAAAGTTGTCTGTTTGAATCCCGGGAGAGGCTGAAATGTCTGAACAGGGAGAGATGGAGACACACACACTTTGCTCTCTTTCAGCAGCCACCATCACACTGCCCTTGAGCAAAACACAAAAAGTCCTTACTGAGGCCGACAATGCAGAACTGTGAATGCAAAGCTTGATGAGAAAATGTAACTGTGCATAATCAGCCTTTTCTAGATGAAGGTTCAAGTAATAATCTGTGACATTTTAATGTAGATGTCCATTAAGTTTTCTCATGCTGATTTATATAGTACAAAAGTGAGTGAACCAGTAGGTTTTCACATTTGATGCTGTGCTCAATTCACGATGTACTAATTGTATATACAGAATGTACTCTATGTACACCTATATGTACTACATGTACAAGAAATTATACAAGGCTAGCACTGACGGACATCAATCTAACTGCAAATGTCACCTTCAAATAACCCTCTCAGGCCAACAATTATGTTCGTCCATTCATCTGCCCCCCTTTTTGTTTTCAGGTTTAAATATACACGTTTTCTTTAGTTTGTTTTTTGAGGATAACCATCACTATTTGAGAGTGAGCAAACACTTGATGTGAACACTTGTAGTTTTAATAGATAAAAAAACTGTAGAATTCAGCTTTGCCTGGGGGAAAATCCAGTTGCAAAATGCATTTGTTAGAACTCTGAAGTTATCAAATATGAAAGCTCATTACAGAACAATAATCCAACTAATCACTGAGATGTGTGTGGTTTTTGGTGAATTTGACTCTGATGGGCCATAACAGCATTGTAACCAGTAAAGTTACACAGGTGAAAATTTGACTTAACCCTTGTGCTACCTTGTGGAGAAGACACTGGGTCAAGACACTGGGCCACTGGGTCAATATGACCCTGCAAGGTAGCACAAGGGTTAAAGTAACTTTTACTCCAGTCAAACCATTTCGCTAACTTTTCTGACTTTATATGTCAAGGTTCAAACACCTATATATTCTACAAACAAATTATTTACAAACTGATCATCTCATCAGTCCTTATAGCAACACATACGGAGGGGTTACAACCAAAAGCCATGGCTCATTATGCTCATAAGAAACTATAAGGAACTATTGATGCGTTGATTGGCAGTGACATACAGCAGTTGCTTTTATCCTCACAAACAGTAGGTGCCAGCTTCCTGATGGTCCTGTACAAACAAAATAGTTTTTCAAAGATTTAATACATACTGTGTAGTTAGCATGAGGAATATATGTATGTGGAAAAGAGTGCCATCTACAGAAAAACTAAATTTGGGGAAGAGCAGTGCAGAAACACAACAACAGCAGGACCTTCACAGTCGCCACAGCCCCATATTTGGATGTTTACGCTCTCTCAAATGCCTGCATTTAATATTTCAGTGCCAGTAATTTAATGCAGGGCTTGGTGGAGTGCTTGAGATGCTCGTATATTTTACTGTAGGGCAAAGGCAAGGTGACACAGAGGAGATTTGTTAGGGAGCTGTATGAGAGAAGGACATCTGCAGGCTGGTTATTTTTAAATTTATGTGAACATAAATAAATTATTCATGCATAGTAATATGTGTGTGTGTATTAGTAGTTGGTGTGCATGATATGTGTCCGATATTGTAGTTGGTGTAAATGTTTCTTCTGTGTTTCTATAGTGACAATGTGTGCATTTGAGTGTGTACTCCCAATATGTGTGTTGTTAGTGTCCGAGATTGTGTTTGAGTGAGTTATTTTGTTTTCTTCTAACATTAATATAGACAATGAAGCGTGTGTGGGTGTGTGTGTGTGTGTGTGGTGCCCTGCAGCTAAGCCAGATGGTGGTGTCAAGTACAGACCACTGAAATCACCAAATCACCTGCTCTGACGTCACTAAGCCACACTGAGCCGCAGACGCACTCTGTATGTGTGTTCATGAGTGTGTGTGTGTGTGTGTGTGCTGGTGGACCAATCATAAGGTCAGGGTGACTCAGGGACTAACCACTGAGTCTCGATTTAACTTTGTCTCTTTCCTTTTCTCTCTCTTTGTCTCTCTGCAGCAGAGGGGTGGTTTCACCCGTGGCTGCACACACTCGTTAAGTGTGCTCAGCATAATGAATGAACACACACTCAGAAACATGCGGGCAGCAGCAGTAATTAACAGCTAACTGCGAGAAGCCATTATCATTACAAGAACGAGGTGGGATCAGACGCTCCCACCTACATAATGGACAATTAGTCTCTGCATCGTCAAGTGTCCAGCAGAAATCTCTCTTCAGGAATGGAAGCATTCGACTAGTTCTGCACTGACGTTAGTGTATTTCTGACACGATATACTGAAGCCTTCTGTCACACTGGAGACAGTAAGGGACATGCTTGATGGGAGCCATTGTTGTAATTTTCACTCCAGGTTCTCTTTTTCTTCATAGTGTTTGTCGCATTTTAGAAGCCGGGCCCCAAGGTCATGAAAAGCTTTCTTTAAATAAAAGAGACTATTTCAGTTTTGTCCGAAGAAATAGGCTAAATCTCAGTGCCATTTTATCAAGGGTCTAGATTGTCTCAAAAGGTTCTGTGAGGTCTAACCTCACATATAAATGTCTGTGAACAGTAAGGTCATGGTATGAAAAAGGCAATTTTAATCATTGTCTCAGTTCTCTGAAAAGGGATGTAATAGGTTTTAGAAAAAAATCTGATATTTTTCTGTAATATTACTGGGACACAAATTTGACCCCAGCATCCCATTCTGCTTGTGCCACAACTCTGTCTCATTTCTGGCAGCATTCAGAAGTGTTTACAAGCATATTGAACACTTGTTAGAGGCACATTCATGATCGCTGTGGTAACAGATACTTTCGATGTACTCAACTTCTTGTTATATCGTCTTACCTTTATTTTGTCTTTCCCTGCTTTCCCTGCTTCACAAACTTGGAGAAGTGGTGACATAAACAAACATAAACAAGCTTAAGAATCTATACTCATGCTAGCAGTATTGTGAGGTTGTACTTGTAGAAATGCTAAAGTCAACATGCTAACATGCTCGCAATGACAATGCTAACATGCTGATGTATAGCAAAGATAATGCGAACATTTGCTAATTAGCTCTAAGCTCAAAGAACAGCTGAGGCTGATGGGATTGTATTTAGCAGGTATTTGGTCATATATCAAAGTAATGGACAGATAAAAATGTTACCTGTTGATGCCACTCAATGAAAAATCAAGGGACATTCTAAGGTTATTACAATTTATCCTCAGTTCATCCAAAAGTTGTTGAAATATTTCAGTCTGGACCAAAGTGGTGAACCGATCAACCAATCGCGCTAACGTGACTAAGAACTAGTTATGCCATATGTACACAAAGGCAAAGTCAGTAAGAAATTAAATCATGCATTGCAATGCATCATTAGACATTAGTTTTAAGTCAGTTGTCAGTAAAAATAGGAATTTATAAACATGCTATGTCATGCTTCAGAGATGCGAGCTGATATGGAATAAAAAATAGACCTGCAGTGTAAAGACGTCTAACTTGTTGAGTAGATTTCAGAGGCAAAGTATTGCAAAACAAGTAGAGGTGATCTGATTTTACTTTTGACTTGATTTGCTTTTATCTCTTGTGGTCACAGGATTGATTCCACTTTGTTGCTGTGTAATGGGTAATCTGAGATGGAGTGCATTTTAAAATTAAACATCCCAAGCACGCCTGCTAGCATGAGATGAATGCATTAGAGGGCAGACAAATTGGGTGAAATTGTCCCCCCACCACTCCAGTCAGCTAATGGAGCCACTATGAAGGCCATGGCCAAACCACCCTGCATGACTGCTGCTGAAATTGATCCCTGCCTGCTCACCAGTCCACCTCACAGATTATACTTACAAAATATTCTGTCCTATTGTGTTTTATTTTACCCCAATCTCTTTGCCCATCTTTTATTGTTTTATATAAGAAATGTCACACAATATCAGAGTATTGTAATTCATAGAACAATTACAGTGTAATGTGGTATTGCATGCTGTATTTTTCACTCCCTAGATGATTGGAGGGTTTTAAGGATTTTGTGCAGAATGTAGCGTCTTACCAGAGGCTTATATATGATTCAAGATGGTGTGTGTCTTTGTGACTGTCTCTGTGGTTGTGTGTGTATGGGATTTTTCTTCCTCCTCAAGGTTAAAATGGAAATCCACACTATCCATATTAGTCAGGCTGTATATCTCCTTTAGCTCCTGACTTCCCCTTTTTCATAGCATTCCCTCATTTCCTCTGCTCACTGCTTCGTGTGATACCTTCTCTTTCCTTCCCCTTCCGTCAGCCACATTGTAAATATAAACTGCTGTTCTCTCCTCTCATCTCCTCTCCGCGTCTCTTTTCCTCTCTTCTCCTCTCCTCAGCTTCGTTCTCTATCGATTGTGGCTCCCGTTAATTAACAGAATTTATTTTCTAATGAGCCAAACACTGATTACCTTGTTCCCGTTGTAGAAACAACCTCTTGCAATGCAGACAGACCTTCCAACTCGAGGTCAAAATAATCAGACTGTACTCAGACCACAGCGCCTCACCATTGCACCACGGTTGATTTGTGCTAAATTGCAGTCGTTGCTGTAGCCCCAAGAGGTTTTGCACCAAACGGCTGGAAAATAGCCAGCTCTGCTGCCATAAAAAAGTATCAAGGGCTGAGTTGCGGGTTTTGCGTATGGGGTTATGTTTCAGAAGTACCTTACAAAGAGAGGTTTCCATAGAGGAGAGAGAATACATTTGTGTGTGTGTGTGTGTGTGGTGGTGTCAGAACAGCGAGCCTCCTGCTGATTATCCACCAACAGTCAGCTGGTTCAGGCTTTAGCACATCATACAGAAGAGACAAAGAGCTGTCTCTCATCAGTGTCTTCTCTTCCACACTACTTTTGTACACCATTTACACAGTTACCAGATATATAAAAAAGCAAGTTTAAGAAGCATTAACCTAATGTTTTATGTGTCTAAGTAACTGTACTTTAACCAGCTTATTTGCCATCACCATGATCTTTTCCTAAACGACTAGAATGGAGTAGTTTCTATTCGAAGCCCTCAGGAACAAAACTGGTTTTGGCAAAGTGGCCATATTTGGAATTGCACATTATATATCCACTGGCTCTAAATGGCTTTTTCCCATACAAAGTCATTACAAAAGAAATGTTTATAGAAACCAAAGCATCTTTTTATTTATGCCATTAAAACTGTGAGTACAAGTGAGCAACAGTGTGGGGGATTCTTCCATTTCTTAGGTTTAAGAGTTTTCCACTTCAGCTGTCAATAAGACCTGTTAGTGTGCAAGAGCGCTGTGAAATGATTTGACATGACATTTGTTCATTACAAATGCTTCAAAAGTACCCTTTGTATGATCACAAATTGAGCCAAGCTAATTGATCAAGCTAATGGCTAAGTGTAAACAAAAGGGAAGAATTGCTTCTGGATTGGATCTGGATTTGAAACACTTGAAGGTGTCAAAGGGGTTTAGGGACATATAGACGTATCTTTAAGCTTTCAAATCTCAGAGGGATGCAAAGCTGTATTTGTGTGCGGGGAGTCTTCTCTAATCAATGCTCACAGAAGTTGGCAGCTAATCCTTCCACTGAGTTCCCCAAATAGTCAATAAAGAAAGAGTGCAGTGAGTGAGTATATGACTTAAACTGTGGCGATGTTAAAGAGTAGACTGCAGGAGTGAGGTTGTTGACAACATTTGAAAGATGAACATTCGAGGAGGAATCTGAATTCACGTGACAGTGAGAAAACATGTTGAAATTCGTAGAAATAGTGCCATGTCCTCGATCTTTCACACTGTCTAGTTTCGTTTGTGTGTGTGTGTGTGTGTGTGTGTGTGGGTAAGTGTGTGACCTTGAGGTAACGAGGTCCATTCAGCTGTTGATTGCCAGGCCTCTCTGGGTTTGCTGCTGGTAATGCTGTGACTTGATTCGCTGCCAAGTCCCAAAATTTTCACCTTCTAATCTAAATCTCTCTCTCTCGCTTTTCTGTCCCCTCCTTCTTTTGACGCCTTGCTTCTCTCCCTCTCTTTGTTTTTGTCCCTTTCTTCACAGCTTTGCAGTCTTCAGCGAACTGGATTTAACCGCCAACCTCGCTCATCTGTTGCTAAGCCTGTGCTACAGCGAGTGTGTTACTGTGCTAATTGTACCTGTTAAAAGTCTTGCCAACCTCATTTCTTAACTGTGACAGTAAAGGTCTATCCACATTCATTTACATTGTACAGTCATTGTTTACATCTGTGCATGTAAAGAAGATATGAACTGATGTGTGTGTGTGTGTGTGTGTGTGTGTGTCTGCTACAGCTCTAGCATACCAGAAGCTATTCAGCCTGTTGGGAACAGTGACTATTCTCTTCTCCACAATGGCAGAAAAGCTTCATTCCAACTACTTCACATTGTGAACAAACCAGTGTGTCTGTGAGTGTGTGAGTTTTTGTAGAATTGTTTATGCCACAGTAAACTTTTAGAGCCCTCTCTCCTCTCACTCTGATATCCCACAGTTCATATACCCATCCACGCACACACCCACACACCCTCTCACACACATGAATAGTGCTACCCTCCCATTTGCAGTTACAGCTGGGATTGTTTCCCTTGTTTTATCAACAGGTTTGGGCAGACTTTGAGTGCAGATGTGTGTTTTGGATCTAGGTATTTGGCAAGGTTTAAAAGTAGAACAACGTTTTGAAGACAAGGACAAACATATTAATAGATGAGGAAGAAGACATCTGTCTGAAGCGCTACTTGAGCAATATAATGCAGTCACAGGACCTTTGAGTAAACGGGTACTCAGTGTGCGTCCAAAGTGCCTGTCAAAATGTTGGAGAGCGTCTGAACAAATCATCCATGCTTCACACAACTACTTCTGGCACTGTTAATGTGTACGAACGAGTGCAACACCACAAATGACTTCAACTATGGTGTTTTGTATGAACTAGTTTGTTTTGAGCATGCCCCAGTCTACAAGGGTGCTGCTATTTCTTTATCACACCTATAAATATGTGCTCATACAATGCTGTATTACAGCAACATTAATATTGCATTATTTATAACACTATACTTTTACAACCACGTTTAACATTTATAACAGTTAATAAATGGTTTATAACACAATGGAAAATGGTTATAAGCGTCACTAAGTGGATTGAAAAAAGAGAAAGAGAAAGTGGCCCTAACAAAAACACTGAATTGTGGTTCTGAAATACACATATTTAACTCTGACTGGCTTTCTGTATCAATCGTTATATCAGGAAATCCATTGTGTGTGTGGCTGTTTTCTTCAGCTTGTTATTCTAATCTCCATTTAACGGTTTAATTCATGAGGAAACCCTTCCTTTGTAATTGATTTAGTTAATGTCGTCCCTATGAATAATCTGCTAACATTACTCTGGTTTCTCCCATCTGGCTGACATGCACACACGCACACACACACACACACACACACACACACACACACACACACACACACACACACACAGACACACACACACACACACACACAGTGAGTGCATCACTCATTTCATACTCATAATGATAATGATAACTTTCCTATCCCATTAATCACTGGGGTAACGCCACAACAGCAGAGGGCCTGTTCAGTCTCTGCTGCCTGCTCTCAGTTTGTTTTTTCTCTGTCTCATCATCCCTTCTTTCATTTGAATATAACACTGTGCGGCAGGTTTGCTCTTTTTACACTGCACTCAAGATAAGTGCCGTCCAACTCATTGCTCTGTAGTGCCAAAATATTTGCAGCACTGAATTTCGAGTTTTTCGAGGCTTGAAATGTCCTTTATGAATTTTTAATTCACTTTATGAGTCACAAAACCAATCATCAGAATAGTTGCCAACTAATTTGCTTTCAATTAACTAATTTCCTAATCAACTAATTATTTCAGCTCTTTTTAATTAACATGTTTCCTCTGAAAATCTCTGTAAAACATTCCAGTAGATGCAGCAGTCATTTACACATCTGTCAGAAGTAGATATTTCTTTAGAGAAACAGTTGAATGAAAACCCAAATAATGATACACTGATATCTATATCCCACAGTGGTGAGACAATGGGCCGCTGGGCACAGACATGTAAAAGACCCCTCAACCCTCCTATATAGGAGCAAATATAGGAGCAAATATAGGAGTGTTTTTTTTGTCTCTTTATTGTGGTTTTGCGACTCTTTCAGTGACATTTTACCGGTGAAGCCCAGTGGACCCCTGATCCGTTGGGCCCCTGGGCCTGTGCCTGCTAATTCTGTTCAGTAATCTATCCATGGGTGACAGGCAGAGAGTGAAAGGACAGATGGACAGGGAGAAGAGCAGAGAAAGAGAGAAAACAGATACTGTCCATATATATATAGAAACTGAAAAGTGACAGGAAGCATGAGTGTGGAAAATGGCTGGCTTAAAGAACATGATTGGCCCTACGCCGTTACCACGGTGACTAATGGGATATCAAAGTTATTATCATTGTATAGCGTGAAGAGAGTGGGAGGTGCTGAGAGTAAGAAGATAAAGATACAAGTGTGTGTTTAAAGGACAGAGAGTTATTGTACAGACAGTGGAAAATCACGGGTTAGTGTGTGTGACTGTGATGTGAAGAAATTAATTGTGTGTGTGTGTGTGTGTGCGCATTGACAGGTATTGTGTGTGTGTGTGTGTGTGTGTGCTTACTTCACTAGTCAGGGATATAAGAGAGAGATCAGGAGGGATTAATGCAGCGTCCAATTATTGTTCTTGTGTTTGCTTTCTCTCACTCTTTTCTTCTCTTTTTCTATCCCCCTTTCCTCTCTCAATCATCCTTATCCCTTTGACAAACACACACACGCACACACACACACACACACACACACACACACAGATTGCCGTTATTGTTCACACAAGATAAAGGGCAAGAGAGAGGGAGGGAGGATTGAATAAAAGACAGAGAGAGAGACAACAAGAGAGGAGAATCAAAGTGGTTGAAGAGGCTTGACACTGAAAGACAAGACGGAGTTTGGGAGACAGAGAGATTTGAGTTAGAAAAGAGGGTAGAATAAGGGAGTAAGTGGGAAGACAAAACACGGATTGTGAAAGAGAAAATAGATGAAGTGGGGGGAACAAAAAGCAGCGGGAGGTAAGGAGAGGGAAAAGAGAGAGCAAAAAGATGGGGGAGAAATTGCGGGGGACAATGGGAGAGAAAGGGAAAAGGAAGCAAGAGAAACTTTCAACATCCATCTAAAACAAGCCCGAAGGGGATGAGGAAGATGTTTGTGATAATAAACTCTTCACCCTCACTGACTCTGGCACACAAAAACGTGCATTTGCACGCACGCACGCATACACAAATAATCTCATGTGCTTCTTTTTGGCCAGTCTTAGTCACAGATGTTACTTGAATCATCAGTTGTGTTGAGTTTGTGCAGCGAGAATACACTGCTAATACACTGTATCAGGTTCAGCACTCCACAGAATAAACCAGTAACCATAATCAACTAAGACAGCCAAACTCCAACCAACCGAATCAATACCAAGCAAATAGAAGGTGCAAAAAATCAAGACAAAGTGGGTTTTACTAAACACCTTTTTAAGCTTTGATAAAAATGCGTACATTTTTCTAAAGTTCTGGCTGCTGATGGACGGGGTGTATTGTATTGTACTGTTTAACTCACTTTCAGCGGCCTTGGTTTGAAAGTTGAACAGCTACAGTGCTTTCAGTTGTGCTCTTCTTTAACATGTGTTCCCAGATCCAATTAAAGGTACCCTGCAGAGCTTATCTGTGGTTGTCCGAGCTCCCGAGCACCACTATAATTAGTACCCATGTTTACAACCATTAGTTGAAGAAGTGAAAATTAATTCAACTTTGAGAATGAAAACTGAACTTCGATGCATGAATATTTCCGACAGATATTATTTCACAGTTGCTCTGAAAGCTATATGTTATTACATGTCATGGACATCCAGAATTCATAGAACCTCCGTTCCATATTTAACTCTGTGTAACTAGTTTTAGTGTTTAGTGTCATCTCCACAACATGTTATTAGGCTTTGCAGCTTGATTACCTTCACAGACATTTCCTCACACATGTACACGCACATACACATGCATGCCCACCACTTCTACTGGCTAAAACAGCCTTATTTATGCATTCACCCTGAGATAAGTATTCAAATTTATTAATTTCAACCTCCAGAGTAGTCTGATTTTCATGCCCCCAGGCCACTTACACCCCTTAAAAACAGTGTCCTTACATACACACACACACTGCCAGCCTCATCATATCATGCATCATCTCTCATTTTAATGTCACAGCCCATTAAAACCCTTTTAACCCCCATTTGGCTGATGTCCTCGCCTACACAAACATTCATGTGCTTATGCAGCACACAGCTGATGAAGGGACAGAAAGAGAGAAAAATAACACTATTAAGAAAGTGAGAACTCTGGCTGCAGGCCCATGTCTTCATACTACATACCATTTTATATGACAGAAAAACACATAACAGCATTTTAAAGGGTTATTGTTGCTCACAGAAGATAAAAACATTCATATGAAGGAAGATTTAGAAATGAAGGAAAGGAAGAGAGAGAAGAAGTTTTATTGCTTCAGGCAGGATAATATTAACCCACATTGACTTGGTAGTCTGTGGTGAAATTGGTATGCTGCAAATGAAGGAGCCAGACTCTTCTGGGAGCTGAGAACAGCAAGCCTCCTCTGCTATCTTATTCCTGAACTTTACTTCACCTTCTCCTGTTCCTTGACTTGTTCTGAGGCCAACAAACGATCTTTCGTGCAGCCACATGACAAAAATGGGACGTGTTCTTTCTCAAATGATGAAGAAGTTTTTGATGGAGAAGGCAAAAAGAAAGAGAAGGAATAAGGGAGAAAGAGTTCAGTTCAGACCCAAAACAGTGGGATTTTACACAAGCTGTCTCTGTCGCTCTCTCTCAGTCTTAACCTTTTTGACCTTGGCTAGAGGCTTGATCCGACTTTCTGCACATCATATGACTAAAGCTTAAATCTATGCATTTCATGCAGTGCTCTGTGTGTGCCCCCCCAGCTTATTCTATAGCATGCATACAGTCGTGTATTTACTCTGCAGACTGCAGTGTGCTTTGTCAAAAATGCATGATTGTACATTTTTGTGTGTGGTTTTATAACAATATAAGTATGCATGTATGTGTGAGTGTGTGTGTGTATGTGTGTTCTGCCTATACAGATGTTTTTTTTTGCATGGTGTGTGTTTCTCAATGTTGTGGCAATGTGTTCTGTGTGAGACAGTGTGTGTTTGTCCTCAGAGTGATGGATGAGCCCGGCAGCAGGTCGATGTTGGAACAGTCCTGCAGGGAGATACATTGAGTGAGCACCAGAGATTCCACTCCCAGAAAAGATTATTAATATTTTTATTTTTTACTTTACGTGACTCTGTAGCGACCTACCATCATGATTTCCTCCGATTCCTCTATGTGTGTAACAATGTGTATCTCATAGTAAAGATGGAGTTAATGTAGTGGACAGCTGTCAGTCTGTCTGCAGATTGCATTCACTATTATCTTCAAACCTGTATATGTGCTCACACATTTCAAAAACGGAAAGCTTATTGATGCATGTGCAACATTCTGCAGCGACTTTTAACACTGTTTGCAGGAGACAGCCAGGCTGCATCCCTGATGCCTTTTTTTTTGTTCCACTGGGTTGCGTTTGCCATCGCCTTAAATCTGCACTGTGCCCCGGAGTATGGGCAGCACTTTGCAGCACTCTCTAACATGCTTGGACAGCTGTATCCACGGCCCAGTGGGGCGCGTTCACTATCGCCCTTAAATCTGCTTAATTACGCATCTCATCAGCTCTTCAGCCGCTCGATAGCTGTAATCCCAGAGCCACACAACACTCTTTCTCCACCTCTTTCTTTATCTCTGTGCATCTCCTCGCTGGGCTTCTTGGGATTTATCTCAGCCCTTTTTTTCTCACCACCTTTCTCTCTTCTTCTCCGCTTCCCCATCCTCCCCTCTCCCCCCTCTCTCTGTTGCATCATCCTCCTCTCTTCATCTCTCTTCTAATCTTGTCCTAACCAAGTAACCAAGCTCTTTGAGCTCTGTGCACTACAGGCAGCCAGCGCAGTGGCTCCCCCCTCCCACAATAACTGCTCCCTCCTGGGTTTGCCTCACTGCCTCATTGCCTCTCTCCTCCGCTTACACCCCCCACCACCACCCCACCCGCCACCCTCCACCCCCCTCCCAGCCTGGAGCTTCCACGGCTGCAGCCAAAGATCAGTCACCCATTCAAGCACACGCACACCCCACAAGCATGCACACGCTCACACCTCGCACATTTTTACACACAGCACACCACCAGTGAAGTTGCATGGAACAGTCCGCAAACACACAAACATGTATGCACATGTTCACACACACACATACTATATGGCCAAGATCAGTCACGCTGACTTCATCCTGCTCACTTTCATGGAGGAGCGATAATAACTTTGTCAGAGATGGAGAGCCGGGGGAGGAAGGGATAGATAGTGGGGGAGTCATGGGAGAAGGCAGTGATGAAGAAATAAATAATATATTCTGATATGGATGGAGATAAAGAGATAGCTTGACTGATCTCCTCCCAGCAGGTCACTCCAGAGTTAAGAGGCCCTATCTGCAAAGTCCTGGTCTCACTAATAAAGATCTACCAGGAACTCAAGCTGCACTCTGAAATATAACCAGGAGCCAATTCCATTTGTGCTTTAAAAGGGATCATTCAAACTTCCAAATGCCCTCTAACCCCCTCATTCATGGCCTTATATTGGGCATGGGACCTTCAAATAGAAAACTAGTAGTAAAGTTGCCCAGTGGTGCAACATGGAGAAGTTGATTAGGGTTCAATTTAATGCAAATTTCCTCCGACGTAGAGCAACAATCAATCACGCTTGTTTCGATTCCTTTGTGACATGGAAGCACAGCTCTTAGCAGCTGAACTGGTAGCTCCACCTCGACTGTGTAAAAGCAAATGTGGGAAAAGCTCACAGTCACGGTAAACGGCTTTACCAGTCAATATGATTTAATTTTAACAAGCGATGCACAGAGACACATCACTCAGGAAATAAACTACTTTGTCGTGTATAGTGGCGGAGAGAGAAAATACTGTAACTCTCCAAACACACCTGCAAGCTTCAGGCTGGTGAAAAGACAGGAAAGAGCCTGTGTGAACAGGGTGTTAAACTCAACAACAGGGAGGATGAGGAAGGGATGGCATGATGAAGACAGAGAGGAGGGTGGAGGGACGGGAAGAAAAATATGGCCATCATAATAAATAATTTTACTTCAATTTGAGAAATTGTTTCATTCTTTTTGTATAAGAGTAATTTTTTTATAAGAATATAAGTCACATGAAGTATTCGAAGTTGAATAGAGAGAGCAATGAAAATGATATACTTGTAGTCCTCAGAGAGTATATAACTCCAGGTCCAGCCACTATTGTTTTGTAGTTATATAAATATCTTTATCTGGAGAGCAAAGAGATATAACAAAACACTCCCTATGCACTTCTAGCTCACACTTTCCTCTGGGTGTTTCAAGGAGTCACAGGTGATTTGCACAGAAAGCAGTGATATGATCTCACTTCAGTGGCAGAGTTCTTTAACAACTTGAGATTAAGTAATGTGACTGGTTAGGGCCATGTTAGCAGTGTGAAAGGGTGGGTGGATGGAGAGAAAGAGGGAAAAGGCGAATAGCCAGACTAGCTGAGCCCGTGAAGATGTGATGATTCTAATGTAATTTAACCCTGAGACAATATTAGCCCTCTGCACTGTGTGTGAATGTGTGTGTGTGTGTGTGTGTGTGTGTGTGTGTGTGTGTGTGTGTGGTGATTCATGGAGACAAACGAGGCAGAGCAGGGAAGCACAGCTGATGAGATATGAATCAACAGCCGTGGTCAATGCTCTTACCGCTTTCAATAAACGGGTCGAAGCTTGTGTGTGTGTGCTGTGCGCTGCAGTGGGTGTGAATATGTGCGTTGTCTGGCTTCATTTCTTCCTCCAGGCCCCTCTGGCACATGCTATACTTAACATTTTCCAAATTCACTTTTGAGACATTGTTTGGTTTATTCAGCTACTGCTTCTCTCCTAATCTCTTTACTTCTCCTCTCCTCTCCTCTCCTCTC